>OW121740.1:42951748-43059156 GCA_933228675.1 Stomorhina lunata | reverse complement strand
AGTACGAATTTTGAAAATTTTTTTAGTGATCACAGATTATTGCCCAAATTGCTCTATCTCTGCTAGTTTCCAAGATAATTAAGGTTTTATATTTTCATATAAAAATTTTCAAAAAATTGAGTTTTAGTACGAATTTTGAAAATTTTTTTAGTGATCACAGATTATTGCCCAAATTGCTCTATCTCTGCTAGTTTCCAAGATAATTAAGGTTTTATATTTTCATATAAAAATTTTCAAAAAATTGAGTTTTAGTACGAATTTTGAAATTTGTTTAGTGATCACAGATTATTGCCCAAATTGCTCTATCTCTGCTAGTTTCCAAGATAATAAAGGTTTTATATTTTCATATAAAAATTTTCAAAAAATTGAGTTTTAGTACGAATTTTGAAAATTTGTTTAGTGATCACAGATTATTGCCCAAATTGCTCTATCTCTGCTAGTTTCCAAGATAATTAAGGTTTTATATTTTCATATAAAAATTTTCAAAAAATTGAGTATTAGTACGAATTTTGAAAATTTTTTTAGTGATCACAGATTATTGCCCAAATTGCTCTATCTCTGCTAGTTTCCAAGATAATTAAGGTTTTATATTTTCATATAGAAATTGATTTTAGTACGAATTTTGAAAATTTTTTTAGTGATCACGGATTATTGCCCAAATTGCTCTATCTCTGCTTTCCAAGATAATTAAGGTTTTATATTTTCATATAAAAATTTTCAAAAAAATTGAGTTTTAGTACGAATTTTGAAAATTTTTTTAGTGATCACAGATTATTGCCCAAATTGCTCTATCTCTGCTAGTTTCCAAGATAATTAAGGTTTTATATTTTCATATAAAAATTTTCAAAAAATTGAGTATTAGTACGAATTTTGAAAATTTGTTTAGTGATCACAGATTATTGCCCAAATTGCTCTATCTCTGCTAGTTTCCAAGATAATTAAGGTTTTATATTTTCATATAAAAATTTTCAAAAAATTGAGTTTTAGTACGAATTTTGAAAATTTTTTTAGTGATCACAGATTATTGCCCAAATTGCTCTATCTCTGCTAGTTTCCAAGATAATTAAGGTTTTATATTTTCATATAAAAATTTTCAAAAATTGAGTTCGAATTTTGAAAATTTTTTTAGTGATCACAGATTATTGCCCAAATTGCTCTATCTCTGCTAGTTTCCAAGATAATTAAGGTTTTATATTTTCATATAAAAATTTTCAAAAATTGAGTTCGAATTTTGAAAATTTTTTTAGTGATCACAGATTATTGCCCAAATTGCTCTATCTCTGCTAGTTTCCAAGATAATTAAGGTTTTATATTTTCATATAAAAATTTTCAAAAAATTGAGTTTTAGTACGAATTTTGAAAATTTTTTTAGTGATCACAGATTATTGCCCAAATTGCTCTATCTCTGCTAGTTTCCAAGATAATTAAAGTTTTATATTTTCATATAAAAATTTTCAAAAAATTGAGTTTTAGTTCGAATTTTGAAAATTTTTTTAGTGATCACAGATTATTGCCCAAATTGCTCTATCTCCTGCTAGTTTCCAAGTTAATTAAGGTTTTATATTTTCATATAAAAATTTTCAAAAAATTGAGTTTGAGTACGAATTTTGAAAATTTTTTTAGTGATCACAGATTATTGCCCAAATTGCTTTATCTCTGCTAGTTTCCAAGATAATTAAGGTTTTATATTTTCATATAAAAATTTTCAAAAAAATTGAGTTTTAGTACGAATTTTGAAAATTTTTTTAGTGATCACAGATTATTGCCCAAATTGCTCTATCTCTGCTAGTTTCCAAGATAATTAAGGTTTTATATTTTCATATAAAAAATTTCAAAAAATTGAGTATTAGTACGAATTTTGAAAATTTTTTTAGTGATCACAGATTATTGCCCAAATTGCTCTATCTCTGCTAGTTTCCAAGATAATTAAGGTTTTATATTTTCATATAAAAATTTTCAAAAAATTGAGTTTTAGTACGAATTTTGAAAATTTGTTTAGTGATCACAGATTATTGCCCAAATTGCTCTATCTCTGCTAGTTTCCAAGATAATTAAGGTTTTATATTTTCATATAGAAATTGATTTTAGTACGAATTTTGAAAATTTTTTTAGTGATCACGGATTATTGCCCAAATTGCTCTATCTCTGCTTTCCAAGATAATTAAAGTTTTATATTTTCATATAAAAATTTTCAAAAAATTGAGTTTTAGTTCGAATTTTGAAAATTTTTTTAGTGATCACAGATTATTGCCCAAATTGCTCTATCTCTGCTAGTTTCCAAGTTAATTAAGGTTTTATATTTTCATATAAAAATTTTCAAAAAATTGAGTTTTAGTACGAATTTTGAAAGTTTTTTTAGTGATCACAGATTATTGCCCAAATTGCTCTATCTCTGCTAGTTTCCAAGATAATTAAGGTTTTATATTTTCATATAAAAATTTTCAAAAAATTGAGTTTTAGTACGAGTTTTGAAAATTTTTTTAGTGATCACGGATTATTGCTCAAATTACTTTATCTCTGCTAGTTTCCAAGATAATTAAGGTTTTATATTTGCATATAAAATTTTTCAAAAAATTGAGTTTTAGTACGAATTTTGAAAAATTTTTTAGTGATCACAGATTATTGCTCAAATTACTTTATCTCTGCTAGTTTCCAAGATAATTAAGGTTTTATATTTTCATATAAAAATTTTCAAAAATTGAGTTTTAGTACGAATTTTGAAAATTTTTTTTAGTGATCACGGATTATTGCCCAAATTGCTCTATCTCTGCTAGTTTCCAAGTTAATTAAGGTTTTATATTTTCATATAAAAATTTTCAAAAAATTGAGTTTTAGTACGAATTTTGAAAATATTTTTAGTGATTACAGATTATTGCCCAAATTGCTCTATCTCTGCTAGTTTCCAAGATAATTAAGGTTTTATATTTTCATATAAAATTTTCAAAAAATTGAGTTTTAGTACGAGTTTTGAAAATTTTTTTAGTGATCACGGATTATTGCCCAAATTGCTCTATCTCTGCTAGTTTCCAAGATAATTAAGGTTTTATATTTTCATATAAAAATTTTCAAAAAATTGAGTTTTAGTACGAATTTTGAAAATTTTTTTAGTGATCACAGATTATTGCCCAAATTGCTCTATCTCTGCTAGTTTCCAAGATAATTAAGATTTTATATTTTCATATAAAAATTTTCAAAAAATTGAGTTTTAGTTCGAATTTTGAAAATTTTTTTAGTGATCACAGATTATTGCCCAAATTGCTCTATCTCTGCTAGTTTCCAAGATAATTAAGGTTTTATATTTTCATATAAAAATTTTCAAAAAATTGAGTTTTAGTACGAATTTTGAAAATTTTTTTAGTGATCACAGATTATTGCTCAAATTACTTTATCTCTGCTAGTTTCCAAGATAATTAAGGTTTTATATTTTCATATAAAAATTTTCAAAAAATTGAGTTTTAGTACGAATTTTGAAAATTTTTTTTAGTGATCACGGATTATTGCCCAAATTGCTCTATCTCTGCTAGTTTTCAAGATAATTATGGTTTTATATTTTCATATAAAAATTTTCAAAAAATTGACTTTTAGTACGAATTTTGAAAATTTTTTTAGTGATCACAGATTATTGCCCAAATTGCTCTATCTCTGCTAGTTTCCAAGATAATTAAGGTTTTATATTTGCATATAAAAATTTTCAAAAAATTGAGTTTTAGTACGAATTTTGAAAATATTTTTAGTGATCACAGATTATTGCCCAAATTGCTCTATCTCTGCTAGTTTCCAAGATAATTAAGGTTTTATATTTTCATATAAAAATTTTCAAAAAATTGAGTTTTAGTACGAATTTTGAAAATTTTTTTAGTGGTCACAGATTATTGCCCAAATTGCTCTATCTCTGCTAGTTTCCAAGATAATTAAGGTTTTATATTTTCATATAAAAATTTTCAAAAAATTGAGTTTTAGTACGAATTTTGAAAATTTTTTTAGTGGTCACAGATTATTGCCCAAATTGCTCTATCTCTGCTAGTTTCCAAGATAATTAAGGTTTTATATTTTCATATAAAAATTTTCAAAAAATTGACTTTTAGTACGAATTTTGAAAATTTTTTTAGTGATCACGGGTTATTGCCCAAATTGCTCTATCTCTGCTAGTTTCCAAGATAATTAAGGTTTTATATTTTCATATAAAAATTTTTAAAAAAATTGAGTTTTAGTACGAATTTTGAAAATATTTTTAGTGATCACAGATTATTGCCCAAATTGCTCTATCTCTGCTAGTTTCCAAGATAATTAAGGTTTTATATTTTCATATAAAAATTTTAAAAAAATTGAGTTTTAGTACGAGTTTTGAAAAATTTTTTAGTGATCACAGATTATTGCCCAAATTGCTCTATCTCTGCTAGTTTCCAAGATAATTAAGGTTTTATATTTTCATATAAAAATTTTCAAAAAATTGAGTTTTAGTACGAATTTTGAAAATTTTTTTAGTGATCACAGATTATTGCCCAAATTGCTATATCTCTGCTAGTTTCCAAGATAATTAAGGTTTTATATTTTCATATAAAAATTTTCAAAAAATTGACTTTTAGTACGAATTTTGAAAATTTTTTTAGTGATCACAGATTATTGCCCAAATTGCTATATCTCTGCTAGTTTCCAAGATAATTAAGGTTTTATATTTTCATATAAAAATTTTCAAAAAATTGACTTTTAGTACGAATTTTGAAAAATTTTTTAGTGATCACAGATTATTGCCCAAATTGCTCTATCTCTGCTAGTTTCCAAGATAATTAAGGTTTTATATTTTCATATAAAAATTTTCAAAAAATTGAGTTTTAGTACGAATTTTGAAAATTTTTTTAGTGATCACAGATTATTGCCCAAATTGCTCTATCTCTGCTAGTTTCCAAGATAATTAAGGTTTTATATTTTCATATAAAAAATTTTAAAAAAATTGAGTTTTAGTACGAGTTTTGAAAAATTTTTTAGTGATCACAGATTATTGCCCAAATTGCTCTATCTCTGCTAGTTTCCAAGATAATTAAGGTTTTATATTTTCATATAAAAATTTTCAAAAAATTGAGTTTTAGTACGAATTTTGAAAATTTTTTTAGTGGTCACGGATTATTGCCCAAATTGCTCTATCTCTGCTAGTTTCCAAGATAATTAAGGTTTTATATTTTCATATAAAAATTTTAAAAAAATTGAGTTTTAGTACGAATTTTGAAAATATTTTTAGTGATCACAGATTATTGCCCAAATTGCTCTATCTCTGCTAGTTTCCAAGATAATTAAGGTTTTATATTTTCATATAAAAATTTTCAAAAAATTGAGTTTTAGTTCGAATTTTGAAAATTTTTTTAGTGATCACAGATTATTGCCCAAATTGCTCTATCTCTGCTAGTTTCCAAGATAATTAAGGTTTTATATTTTCATATAAAAGTTGATTTTAGTACGAATTTTGAAAATTTTTTTAGTGATCACGGATTATTGCCCAAATTGCTCTATCTCTGCTAGTTTCCAAGATAATTAAGGTTTTATATTTTCATATAAAAATTGATTTT
Source organism: Stomorhina lunata (assembly GCA_933228675.1). NCBI lineage: Eukaryota > Metazoa > Arthropoda > Insecta > Diptera > Rhiniidae > Stomorhina > Stomorhina lunata. The sequence continues at coordinate 43,053,595 of OW121740.1, read as the reverse complement.
AGTACGAATTTTGAAAATTTTTTTAGTGATCACGGATTATTGCCCAAATTGCTCTATCTCTGCTAGTTTCCAAGATAATTAAGGTTTTATATTTTCATATAAAAATTTTCAAAAAATTGAGTTTTAGTACGAATTTTGAAAATTTTTTTAGTGATCACAGATTATTGCCCAAATTGCTCTATATCTGCTAGTTTCCAAGATAATTAAGGTTTTATATTTATATAAAAATTTTCAAAAAATTGAGTTTTAGTACGAATTTTGAAAATTTTTTTAGTGATCACAGATTATTGCCCAAATTGCTCTATCTCTGCTAGTTTCCAAGATAATAAAGGTTTTATATTTTCATATAAAAATTTTCAAAAAATTGAGTTATAGTACGAGTTTTGAAAAATTTTTTAGTGATCACAGATTATTGCCCAAATTGCTCTATCTCTGCTAGTTTCCAAGATAATTAAGGTTTTATATTTTCATATAAAAATTTTCAAAAAATTGAGTTTTAGTACGAATTTTGAAAATTTGTTTAGTGATCACAGATTATTGCCCAAATTGCTCTATCTCTGCTAGTTTCCAAGATAAGGTTTTATATTTTCACTAGCTTTATAACCCGCTACTTCGTTAGCGGCACCATTTGAATTGACAAAGTTACAAAATTTACCAAAATAACTTTTTCACTTATTTATCAGATCCGATATAAATTAAATTAAATACTTATTGGTTCTTAAGATACATATAGGACAAAATAAGTACCTACCCTCTACATTTTCAAAAAAGTACTACACACTCCTCCTTATTTTTGTAGCTGACCCAATTTTGATTGCTAACCCAATTTAAATCTTGTTCTTGTCGCTTTTGATTTTGAATATTTTACAAAAGTTTCCTTTTTTACCCGTTGTTTACCCCTGATCAGCCAAATTAAAAAAAAAAAAAATCCGGATACATGTCCTAATATTTTTATTGCTGATCTTAACTCCATTTTTGTTAATTGAAAAAAATACCAAACACCTGTTACATATTTCTTCAATGTCAATAGAACAGTCCATAAATCATTGATTTATTTATTATTTTATTGATTTAAACAACATGGCACAGTTTAAAAGGAAAAAACCTATCTTTAAATTTTTGACCCGTTTTTGTTATTTTCGATTGCGGTATAAATTTTGTTTCTATAACAATTGATTCAAAAATTATATATGGGTCAAAAAAGTACCAAAATTTAGTTTTTATCCTTTTTATTCCCTATTTTTAGCTCATTTACGAAAAGTACCTACTAAAAAAATGACTTTTTATTTTTCTATTCGATCTAAATCCAATTTAAATTTTTTTTCTGTCGATATTGGTATCAGAGATATAACTTTACTAATGTTTTTATTTTCTACCCTATTTTAACCCCAAAACTGTTTAATTTGCAAAAAGTACTGAAAAGTCCCTTAATTTTTAGGGCTGATCTTAGACCATTTTAGTGTTTGTTTCCATCCATTAGGTTTAGAAGATATAATGTCATCGATTTTTCTCTTTTTTACCCCTTTGATTGACACATCTCTAATTTATACTTCTGACTTCATTAGCTTAAATGAATATTTTCCCGTTTTCACCTCTTTGAACCCCATTTATCGTAAAAGTACCAAGCACATGTTTAATATTTTGTTAATACTTATTGATTGTGGCATAAAGTGAGTCTTTATGTTTATAAGTTCAAAAGATACGTATGGGTTAAAAAAAAGTACAAAAATATAATTTTTACCCTTTTTGCCCTTATTAGTGCCATTTCCAAAAAAAAGTACAGAACACATGTCCCTTTCTTTTTCTAGCCGATTATATGATTTATTCATTTTCTAGCCTGTTTTAACCATAAGCGGCCAAATTAAAAAAAAAAAGACCGAACCCGTGTCCTTTAATTTTTAATGCTGATCATAGACCAATTTAATCTTTGTTTCTATCACTTTTGATTTATGAGATATTACGTTACCGATTTTCCCCCTTTTTACTCCAAAAATTAAAAAAAGGAATCAATCGTTTGTCTTATACTTCTGCAATGTGAATAGACCTGTCTGTAAATTATACTTCTGGCTTTATATGTTTAAATGATATTCATAGTTTTTACTCTTTTGTGCCTCATTTATCGTAAAAACGCGAAGCACCTTCTTAATTTTTGTTAGTCCTTATCAATTGTGATGTAAATAGAGTATTTATGTTCATTAGTTCAAGAGATACTTATAGGGTTAATAAAGTACCAAAATATAGTTTTTTCCCTTTTTCTCCCTTATTAGTTCCATTTCCAAAAAAGTACCAAACTCGTGTCCCCTTTTTTTGCAAGATGATCCTAATCCAATTTCAACTTTGTTTCTAACGATGTAAATTTCGGAGATATGATGTTACTAATTTATCCATTTTCTTTTTCAATTTTTTTCAATTTACTTTTTCAATATGAATCCACCCGTCTGTAAATTATAGTTCTGGCTTCATTAGTTAAAAACCTACCCTTGAATATTTCCCTGTTTTTATCTTTTTTACCTCAATTATCGTAAAAGTACCAAATACGTGTCTAATAATTCTTTGTTACTTATCAATTGTGACATTTACTGTTTCTCTATGTTTGTTATTTCAAAAGATACGTATGGGTTAAAAAAAAGTACCAAAATATAGTTTCTGCCCTTTTTTACCCTTATTAGTACCATATTCAAAAAAGTACCAAATACGTTTCTCGTTTTTTTTTCAGCCCATCCGAAGCAAATTTCAACTCTATTCCTATCGTTTTGAATTTCGGAGATATGACGTTACTAATATTTCCCATTTTTTCCCTGTTTTAACCCCAAAACGGCCGAATTAAAGAAAAAAGTACCGAATACATGTCCCTTAATTTAAAGTGCCGATTTTAGACCGATTTAGTTGTTGTTTCTATCACTTTTGGCTAAGAAGATATATTTTTACCGATTTTTACCCCCAAAAATAAAAAAGTACCAGACACTTATTTTACTTTTTTCAGTGTCAATTTACCAGCCAATAAATTATGCTTCTGGCTTCATTAGACGAAAAGATTCTTAGCTAAAAAGCAAAAAACCTACTCTTGAATATTTTACCTTTTTTTACCTTTTCGTCCCACATTAATCGCAAAAGTACCAAATACGTGTTTAATAGTTTTTTAATGCCTATCAGTTGCGATATAAATTATGTTTATTAGTTCAAAAGATATATATGGGTTAAAAAAGTACCAAAATACAGTATTTACCCTTTTTTATTCTTATTAGTACCATTTTTGAAATAGTACCAAATACGTGACCATTTATTTTTTTATTCAATTCAAATCCAATTTAAACTTCGTTTGCATCGGTGTTAGTTTCGGAGATATTATGTTACTAATTTCTCCCTTTTCTACCCTGTTTTACCCTTTAAAAGGTCGAATTTCAAAAAAGTACCGAACACGTGTCCCTTAATTTTTAGTGCTGATCTCAGACTAATTTAGTTTTTGTTTCTATCACTTTTGATTTAGAAGATATATTTTTATCCCCAAAATTAAAAAAAGTACCAAAAATGTATTTTATTTTTTCTTTGTCAATCGACCAGTCAATAAATTATACTTCTGGCTTCATTAGCCTAAAAGATATCCATAGCTAAAAACAAAAAACCTACCCTTGAATATTTTCCCTTTTTTACCCTTTTGTACCCCATTAATCGCAAAAGTAACAAATACGTATTTAATTGTTTTTAATATCTATCTGTTGCAATATAAATTATGTTTCTATGTTTATTAGTTCAAAAGATACATATTAGTTGAAAAAAGTACCAAAATATAGTTTTTACCCTTTTTTATCCTTATTAGTGCCATTTCCAAAAAAGTACCAAGCACGTGTCTCCTTATTTTCCTAGCCGATTCAAATCCAATTTCAACTTTGTTTGCATCGATGTTGGTTTCGGAGATATGATGTTACTAATTTCTCCCTTTTCTACCCTGTTTTACCTTCTAAGAGGTTGAACTTCAAAAAAGTACCGAACATGTGTTCCTTAATTTTAAGTGCCAATCTCAGACCAATTTAGTTTTTGTTTCTATCACTTTTGGTTTAGAAGATATACTTTACCGATTTTTACCCCCAAAATTAAAAAAAAGTACCAAACACGTAGCTCATTTCTTTTCAATGTAAATCTACCAGTCAATAAATTATACTTCTAACTTCATTAGCCTAGAAGATATCCAAGGCTAAAAAACAAAAAACCTATCCTTGAATATATTCCCTTTTTTTACCCTTTTGTGCCCCATTAATCACAAAAGTACCAAATACGTATTTAGTTCTTTTTTAATATCTATCGGTTGCGATATAAATTATGTTTCTATGTTTATTAGTTCAAAAGATACATATGGGTTAAAAAAAGTACCAAAATATAGTTTTTACCCTTTTTTATCCTTATTAGTGCCATTTTCAAAAAAGTACTAAACACGTGTCCCCTTATTTTTCTAGCCGATTTAAATCCAATTTCAACTTTGTTTCTATCTGTATTGGTTTCGGAGATATGATGTTACTGATTTCTCCCTTTTCTACCCTGTTTTACCTTCTAGGAGGTTGAATTTCATTAATGTACCGAACACGTGTCCCTTGGTTTTAAGTTCCGATCTTAGACCAATTTAGTTTTTGTTTCTATCACTTTTGTTTTAGAAGATATACTTTACAGATTTTTACCCCCAAAATTAAAAAAAAAGTACCAAACTCGTAGTTTATTTTTTTCAATGTCCATCGACCAGTCAATAAATTATACTTCTGACTTCATTAGCCTTAATGATATCCATGGCTAAAAACCAAAAAACCTATCCTTGAATATTTTCCCTTTTTTTACCCTTTTGTACCCCATTAATCGCAAAGGTACCAAATACATATTTAGTTCTCTTTAATATCTATCGGTTGCGATATAAAATGTGTTTCTATGTTTATTAGTTCAAAAGATACATATGGGTTAAAAAAAGTACCAAAATATAGTTTTTACCCTTTTTTATCCTTGTTAGTGCCATTTTCAAAAAAATACCAAACACGTGTCCCCTTATTTTTGTAGGCGATTCAAATCCAATTTCAACTTTGTTTCTGTCTATGTTGGTTTCGGAGATATGATGTTACTAATTTCTCCCTTTTCTACCCTGTTTTGCCCGCTAGGCGGCCGATTTTCAAAAAAGTACCGAACACGTGTCCCTTAATTTTTAGTGCTAATCTCAAGCCAATTTAATTTTCGCTTCTATCGCTGTTGGTTAAGGAGATATAATGTTACCGATTTTTCCCATTTTTACCCTTTTAATTGAAAAAAGTACCAAACACGTATTTAATATTTTGTACTGGGAAATCGACCTCCCTATAAATTTTATTGGTAGCTTTATTGGTTCAAGTCAAATACAAAGAAAAAGAAAAATGGACCTACCCTAAATTTTTTTCCCCGCTTTTCCCCCTTTTTGAACCCTGAATCAAAAAAGTACCAAGCACGTGTCTAATATTTTTTTCTTGTTTACCGGCTCCGTTTTGAGTTTTGTTACTCTGTTGATTGGTTCAAAAACTACACATAGGTTTCAAAAAGTACCAACATTTCATTTTTACCCTTTTTACCCCCTATTTGTTCCATCTGCTAAAAAGTACCAAACAAGTGTCTACTTATTTTTGCAGCTGATCCCAACGCAATTTCAATTTTAGGCCTATGACGTTTACTTCCGGAGATACAGCATTACTAATTTTTCCCTTTTTTACACCCTTAGAGGCCGAATTTCCAAAAATCCCGTCTTAGTGGATCTATACTTTGAAAAAGGTACCCGCTGTCAAAATTTCAGCTCTCTAGCTTTAGCCGTTTGGGCTGTGCGATGATGAGTCAGTCAATCAGTCAGTCAGTCAGTCACGTTAGAGTTTTATATATATAGATATATATAGAATGGCTATCTCGAAAACGGCTCTAACGATTTTGATAAAATTTGGACAGTGGGTATCTTTTTTGATGTATAGGTCGAAGAAGAAGGGACTTTTGGAACTTTTGCCTCCAAGAGGGTAAAAACGGGTAAAAAGGGGAAAAAATCGAAAACGCTATATCTCCTTAAGTAATAGGTATAGAAACAAAATTAAAATTACGTTTTAAACAACTATGAAAATAAGTGGACAGGTGTTTAGTACTTTTTTGAAACTATGTTCGATAGGGGGTAAAAAAGGGTGAAAATAGTTTTTTTGGTACCTTTTTAACCCACTCTTATATTTTAAACTAAAGAATATAGAAATAAACTTTGTACTGCAATCAATAGATGTAAACAAAACATGAAACACGTAGTTGGTACTTTTTTGATTTTGGAGCCGAAATGGGTAAAAAAGGGATAAAATGATAACTTAACATCTTCAAAGTAATATGAATAGGAACATTATACATTATGTTAACTGCGTTTTAATAAAATGTACCGAACTCAATTGGCACCAAAAAAGTACCAAATATGCATATGGAACTTTTAGAAATTAGGGAATAAAAAGGGGGAAAAATTAGTATTATTTTAAACAAATTAATGTTTGTCTGTATGTATGTTCTTTATAGAATAGTAAACTGTGAATTTGGTCATGTTATGCTCTTTAGCGAAGATGTTGCGGATAAGCCGGCGAAGGTTTTAAAGTTGATAAGACTAATTTCCGACAGATGGCGCCACTGAAAATTATTAAAAATTAATAAAATCGTAAACTGTACATTTGATCATGCTATGATCTTTAGCAAAGTTGTAGCACATGAGCCGGCGAAGGCTTTTTAGGTGGTATGAATAATTTCCGACAGGTGGCGATACAGAAACTTACTCAAAGTCAATTTAATCGTAATCTGTACATTTAATCATGCTACAATCTTTAGCAAAGTTGTTGCACATGATCCGACGAAGGTTCCTTAGTTGGTATGAAGAAATTTCGACAACTCAAAGTCAATTTAATCGTAAGCTGTACATTTAATCATGCTATAATCTTCAGCAAAGTTGTTACGGATTAGACGAAGAAGGTTTATGAATTGGAATGAGCAAAGTCAGACAGGTGGCACCACAGAAAATTACTCAAAGTGATCATGTTATAATCATAAGCAAATTTGCTACGAATAAGCAGACAAAGGTTTCTTATATGGTATGAACAACTTCAGGTGGCGCCACTTAAAACTACTCAAAATGAATTAAATCGTTTGTGCATTTGATCAGACTATAGTCTTTAGCAAAGTTGTTGCGCATGAGTCGACGGAGGTTTCTGTTGGTATGAATAATTTCCAAAATTATTAAAATGAGTTAAACTGTAAACTATGCGAACTATGTGTTGGTCGGACAAAATAAACTTTATAAAAAAAATATATAAAAACTTTAAAATTTGCCTCAAAATGCTTATCATAAAGCTCCGAGCAAGGCTCGGTCAACCAGGTACTGTGAACTGATAAAGGAGGAAAACTAAATGTGCTAAATGTTGGTAATGCTTCTCGAAATGAAGCTTCTTAATCGAGGACGCACTATGGATCAACACGTATGGTCTTGTGCATAATCTTACAGTTTTCTGTGAGGTCCTCCTATCTAATCTAATACATGAAATTGTTTTTTCATCAAAAGTTTCTTTGAGTAATTCAATTGTAGGGATTTCGGAAAAATTACATAGTACATGAAATGTTCGTGGTGTTACCCTTGTAGGGTTAAGCTTTGCTATTTCTTTCTTTATTTAATTGTTTGCTTCGCATTTAAAGTTCTTAATAATTTGACCCTCAAAAACATGTTTGAAATAAATGCAATTTTCAATTAATTAAATTCTTTAATATAATACAACTTTTACTGTTCAAAAGAAATCATGTTAGCAATATATTTTTATATATATCCTTTGTTCAACAGTATCAAATCATAGAGATTTATCAATATCATGTTAACATTGTTAGAACTTGTTAAAACTAAAACATAATAAATATGTATTGATTACAAAAAAGAAAAAAGAAAAAAAAACTTTTAATAAAACTAACCTCAATTGTAAACAGTTTTTGTTGATAACTTGAGAAGAAATATTTGAGATCAAATTTATATAAAAGTTCAACTATTGTAAATCTTTTACTCTTGATGATTGTGCAACAACGATTTTGTATATGCGTAATTTGTGGAAAAAGTAGGTGGTTTTATAATTACTTGAAATTACAGAAATGGTAAAGTTGAGTATAATATCGCAGTGCTTTTCTGTGTTAAATCATGAACTCACCTCAATTTTCGAGTACTTTTTTTGATTTAAAATAATTCTCAAACCACCTACTTAAATGATGTAATGTAAATCTTTCATGTATGTATGTAAGTTTCTAAGAAGTGAATAACAAGAAAGTTTATTTAAGTTTGTTTGGTTTTATTTTTTTGTATGTTATTTTTTTTTTTTCTAACAATAAAACACAATTTTTAACAAACAATTTAACCCCGTCAGAATAGGGTAATGGAAATTCTATACCAACAAATGCTTACTGAACAAATAATAGTAACAACAAATACATCTAGAACAAGAAACAACAATGGCGATGACAGGAATTACGGCAACATTAACAAAAAGTATGACAGACGGACAAAAAAAAAAAACAAAAATGTTGCAAAACCATTATAATGTCAAGGCAATGGAAAAAAAATGTTGTTTCTCTTATTTTTAGACCAAAAACAATTGTGCGAATTCGAGCATAAAAATATTGGTGGCTAGCTTGCAAATTAGCCTAAGTGGTTTTGAAATATGTTATTTATGTTTCAAAAATGTACTACGTAACACACAATGAAACATTTTTTCTATCAATTATCGAAATATTAGAAAAGTTTTGGGGTCGACTATATCAAATTTCTTAAAATTCACATAGGCTATTTACCCAGCAAAACTTTGGTAATGTCAAGTACTCTGATAACTGGTTACCTTGTAACGACTACAACATACCATCCGAATAAATAATAAGTTATTACAGAAGTACTTATTTGTAATTAAGATGGTAATTTAAACTGAATGGCCCCGGTTCAAATCCCACCAAGGGCAACAATTTTTTTTAGTTTTTTTTTTTTATAAAAAGAGTATTTTTAAATGATTTTTGAATTTTAAGAACTTAAATATTATCTTCTGTAAAAAAAATTTGTAAAACTAACTCACGTTAATGAAAAAATACCATCATGAGTCAATTTTGATTATGTAGGGTATGTTGAATACCAAACACGATTCTAATTGGTCTTAACTTGGTAAGCCCAACTTATCTGGGTCATCCTTCATCTCATGGTATCACCCGGGGAGCTAGTTTAACACCCATTAATATTGTGAGTTAACATGTTCACAGAGTTGTCCCATAAGATAGATAAAAATGGGTTAGGATTACGGGCTAGTAACCCTCTCTTGAAAAAAATACAATGAAGAGGATAAAATTAGAATTGAAATGTCCCACTACCTAATGTTAGAGGAGGATGTCCGAAACTTCGATAGAAAGACCAAGTAGAGAGAATATTCGCACAAGATCGAAATCCATGGAATTCTAAAATATGCTCGGACTTTGACCTTAACAGGTTGTAACATTTAAGTAAGTAAGAGTCAATCTTATGTAAAATCTTATACAAAAAAGAAGATTTAAATTGTTTAAGTTTTAAAATAATTTTAAAAAAGTTTTAAAATAATTACAAAAAATCGTATAAAAATATTTTTCCAAAAATTACAACAAAGCAAAAAAAAGCAGGGAAAAACAAAGTTATTTTCACATGATTTTGGATCTAAAAATAAAAATTGTTTATATTAATTATAAGCTGCTAAGTTTTCAACATATGAAGTAGCTCAGTGGAAGAGTTTCTACCTAGCAGTCGGAGGGTCTGGGTTCGAGCCCCCATGGGATCATAAAAAAAATTTTTGTATTTCGTTTAAAAATATATGTTTTTAATAAAACAACAACAAAAAAGTTGTTGCTGTTGTTGTTGTTGCTTTCAAATTGCTTACCCAAGTCATTACTTTTCTGCAATTGGTAAGTACTTGCCTCCAATGACATCCCCATGTTAATGTAATGACTTAAACAGCGAATGAGTAAGTAGTTCGTGTTCAATAGTTTAACTGTTTAACTCATTATTTGGTAATGAAAAGTTTTACTAGGTATAGCCTTCACCACCATAAGTAGAAAGGGTATTATAAGTTTGTACTGATGTATGTAACGCATAGAAATATTTGTCTTAGACCCACCTTTTAGTATACCAAGAGGCTTAGAATCACTTTCTGAGTCGATTTAGCGATGTCCGTCCGTCCGTCCGTCTGCCTGGTTGGCTGGCTGGATCCCCATGTAAACCTTGTAATCAAACTACAGGTCGCAATTCTAAAGATGAAATTCGTCAAAATCGGTCCATTATTTATGGTACCTCCCATAGGTCCCACTTCCCGGAATCGATATATTGGCCACAAATATAAATATTTTTCATTGAAATTTAAAACAAATACTCCTTATGTAAACCTAAATCACTATACTAAATTTCGTTGAAATCGGTCTACATTTGGCCATAGCTCTTATACAAACTCTTCTGTCAAAATGCACTTAATGAGACGAAAACCAATAAAAAAGGCTCATAAATCTGAAGATAGTGTATAAACTGTAATAAATTTGCTAAATTTCAAGATAATCGGTCCACATTTGACCCTAGCCCCCATATAAGTCAAAATGACAAAAACAGCTTAAATATATAAGTTTTGAGAAAATGTTTGTATGATGGCAACATTTTGCAAATATTTGTCTTTATAAAGAAAAAGAACACATTTTACCATAGTGGTGAAGGGTATCGTATGGTCGGTCTTGGCCGACTATAGCACTTTTTTACTTGTTTGTAGTAATGTTATGTAAGTTTTTAGAAAAGCAAATTTTTCCTTGCTATCTATTGTTTTCCTTCATTTTTATTATCCTAATTGGAAAATTAAAGTTTTGAAAAAGTTTTATTAAGAAATAAGTAAAAGTGTTATATTCGGCTGTGTCGAATCTTGTATACCCACTATCGAGTTATGTTAAATTTAGATACACTAGCGTATCCTGCGGTCGACACAGTCGACCGTCATCTAGTTCATTGTGAATACAAATTTCCCGTGCTGTGGCTTAGTTGGTTAGCACGTAATATCACATTGAGCCTGGGTTCGATCCCCGGTCTCGGCAACAACAATTTCTGTAATTATTAACTTCTATAAAATTTAAGGCCCTAGGCTCCACTGGAAGTCAATGATAACAGAATTTAAATTATTAGTTACCTCAGCATCTTCCATCGGCGGTAAGCCTACAGCAATAACACGCCGTCTACGAAAACTAAATAAAATTGGCTGTAAAACAAAAAAATGCGTCTAAATAACAACAAATGGCGCAACTTCACTGTTCTAAAAATAGGTATGATGTGCAATTACAGTGTTGCTTTATCTCTCCCTTTCATCACCTTTCTCTTCTCTACCATCCCCTTTCCAAATAAGGTTACCCAATTCGTATATACTCCATATGCAATTGTATAGGCAGTATTTGCCTGAGTACTACTTCTCTTTAAAAAGAAAACTCATACAATCAGAGCTTTAAGTCAAAAATGACAGTGTCGATGTAGCAAGTTTTTAAAATTGCTCGGTCTAAACGGATATGTGGAGAAATTGATCTCATTGATTTCTATGTCACTCCATACAACAGATCGTCGAATTGGCCAAATTGGCAAAACTATAATTAAAAATTGTGTAGCTCTCGAAGAGTTTACTGATTCAAGATATTCCATAATAAACCGTTTTTGCATCTTCAGAAGTGAATGAGAAGGAAAAAGTGTTAGACTTAGTACATCTTATCAAAACAACTTGCGTTATCGATGTCAAAACAGCGCTCTGTGAAGTGAGAACAGATAAACTTGTAAGCGTTACTAACGGACTGACAAAAATGATGGAGAAATCAATGTCTTATTGAACTTTTTAACAAAGATCCTAATATTTCAAATTTATTATCATTTTACTGATAATTAACTGCGAGAACCACGAAGTATTTGGAATCTATAGAAGCTTATAGTTTAAAACCATTCCAGTCGCAATGCAAGAGTTGCCTTTTAATATTCCTTCCTGATATTATAGCATTTTCTAAACAATAATCAGTTTTGAATTTACATTTGATTCAGACCGATCATTTAATTCATTTTCTTGATAAAAATCTGTAATTATTATAAACTTTCCTTCAAAAGACTGTTTTTTTAATCGGTAACATCCTTTTTGGGTATTAGTCACAATGTTCTTATCCAACTCTTTACTACTGTGACTCTTAAAAATATTGGCATTGTAAAATTGCTCTTAATGACCTCATGCGTGCCCTTCCCTGCAATATTATTTAATTTTTTAACACAATATTTATCCCTCAATCACTCGAAGATTTTATCCCAATAAACCAGCACAAAAAACAAAATTCCATAAAATTTGAACTTCAAATAATTCAAATTTGAAAGGTTTACAATTTATGCACTTTTTTGTCAAATTTTGTTCAAATTTTGTCTTTCACTCCCTCACCACAAATAATAAAAACAATACCAATAATTTTTGTTGCTATTATTTTACAAAACAAAAACATTTATTTAATTGTAATTAAATACTCTTTATTTTTGTCTTTGTCTACCACTATCTCCCCACAAATGTACTCTTTTTGGTGAGTGATGAGAAATCACTCACCAAAAATAATAAAAACAAGAGAAAACATGTTTGCATACAATTTCTTTTGTTTGATTCTTAAAAGTGAATTTCATATGCATGTGAGTTTTCTTTATTGTGTTATTAAGATTTTTAAATACCAAACCGATTTTTTAAAACTGAACCGATTTTAATAAAATATAGATTCGTCTGATCTACGGAAAAATATCTTTCAAATGGTATAAAATTTTCCAGAAATGAGTGTATAATTAAAGCGTAAAAGGGGATAATAAATGGGTGCTTGCGTATTAATATTATAGATATCTCATATATCTACGAGGGTGCAGCTAATTCAAAATGTGGATCAAATGTGGTATTGTTGGTAAAATAATTGGACTAAATTCGTTTGCAATAGCTTCATAATTCAATATTTAAATGTATCTTAAGTGTTTTCCCTAATATTTACTTTCCACAAAATTTTGTATCATATTTTGTTAGAGCTCCCACAAACGTCAGTTAAAAGCTATAAAATTTTAAACTATGATAGTATCGCCACTTATTAAATTTATATAAATAGTAGCCAGCATATACAATTTTGTGACAATCGGTCAATATTTGGCTATAGTTCTTATATATAACATCCACTTTTTATATCTACAATCAAAAAGATTTGGATGTACATTCAGAATATTAAGATTGCACCTACGAAACTAGATTGCTATTAATCATTGGTAGGTCCCGACTTTATATACGTTAGACGCATTAGAAACTCTTAACAAAATATATCGTCTTGCCGTATTACTATCAACATGTTTATCCTTAGTACATATAAAGCGCAACGAAAAGTATTCAACAGCTTATTAACCTAAAACTATACTCGGTTAAGGGACAAAATTTTGTGCAAAGTAAATACTAGGGAAACCACGTAGATATATTTTACGAAAAACTCATATTCAGGAATGGTCCTTTTTTTTGGATGGATGGATAACCGAACAAATAAAATTGTTGCATAGTAATCAAAGCGTCCAAAAAATGAAATATATAATGTTTGCTGTGCATTTTGGGCTGGTAGCGTCACCGGAATATATCAACCACGATTTGCGATGATTACAATTTTTTTTTTGTTTGAATTGGATGATCTGTATGGATGGGGTTTAAACCGTATGGTGCCATATGTCACATCATACGCAAACTAATATTATACGGTTTGGTAAGACATTGCTAAAATTTAGCATGATTAATGCCCCAGAGTCATGGAAAATGTGACATAGTACACGAAGCCGTTGGTCCATGTCGGAAACATATGTGTAATTTTAATGTTTACAGAATTAAGATAATTATATCTACTTTTTCACTTTTTTAATCGAATCATAGAAGTTTTAATCAAAAAAATGTGTCTTTTGCCGCTTGTTCTTAAGGCTTAGTCGTATAGTGATTTTATCTAAAAGAAATAACTAGTAAAATTAAGTACAAATTTCTTTTGTTTGGCATTTTAAAATTTAATATTTTTAAATTCAAAAGAATCGATTTTATTTATTTAACTCTATGCACCATATTTTTATTATTGTACATAACAAATTCAATACAATTTAAACAAAACTGTATTTTTCAAACTTTTGCATTTGGCACATTTTCAAATCTTTTCAAATCCAATTGTTCATTTGGCTCTGTGTTGTGTGCAAATGTATTGGTCTATTTGCGTATGAGTGGATTTATGCAAGTATTTACCCAGCGGTAAAAATATAAAGTTATGAGGCCTCTAAAGAGACTTTGACTAGAAATCTGAAATTCTGACTAAAACATAGTTAGAGTTTGACTATTTTTTTTTTTTTTTTTTTTTTTTTTTTAGGACCAGCACTCAGGGGATGACCCCTACTTATGCAATGCATTGTGTTGGAACTAGGAAAATAGGTTATGGGAGGGTGGATAGATGGAGTAGTGTTTATGGACATTTGATTTGAACTTTCCTATATTGCAACTGGCAGGAAAAATTTCTGCGGGAAGTAAATTCCACATACGAACTGTACGGCTAAAGAATGAATTTTCTCTGTAGTGTGTTGTTCTGTCTACTGGCCAATCGACTACGAAGGGATGAGCTCTAACAGATAGACGTGTATTGCGTAAAAAAATTCTAGTTTCGGGAACGAGTTCCCTGATTTCATTAGAGCACATTCCAAAGTAGTAACGATAGAACAGTGTGACACAACCCACATTGCGACGGTGCTCCAGTGAATCAATAGAGTTGGATACCCTACTGTCACCAATAAGCACCTTCGCCCTCTCCTGTACTCGGTCAAGAAGCTCCAAAATAGACTTTGAAGCACCGGCCCATACATGAGAGTTGTATTCCATTTTCGGTCGGATATAGGTGGTATAAATAGTAAGGAGATCAGATGAAGTGAAGTATGTCTTGCACCGTTTTAGAAAACCGAGACACTTGAATGCTTCTTTCGACACTTGAAAAATGTGTTCAGTCCACCGGACATCACATTGAATTCTCATGCCCAGAACATCAAGAGTATCTGATTCCTCGATATTTTCACCACCCATTAATACAGATGAAGTAACATGATCCGCCGTGCGTTTATGCGTGAGCATACAACATTGAGTTTTCCGCGCATTAAAATCGACTCTATTCGCACGACCCCATTCTGAGATTGCTTCTAAATCGCGGTTTAATGATTCATTCATGTTTTGCCTCATAGTACCAATCTCTAAAGGGTTTGGTCTATGATTGAATGAATACGAATGGCAAATGTTACTATCATCTGCAAAAGAGTAGATAGGATTGGAAGTTTGACGTAGAAGGTCGTTTATAAAGATAAGAAATAGAGTAGGAGAAAGAACGGAGCCTTGCGGTACCCCTGAATTTAGCTTGAACTCGTTTGATGAGATCCCATCTACAACAACTCTTATAGTGCGATCTCTGAGGAAGCTCGATATAAATCGAGAGAAGATATTACCGACACCAAAAGCAATAAGTTTTGATAGAAGTGCTCCGTGCCACACTCTATCAAACGCCTTGGAAATATCCAGAGCCACAACTTTACTTTCGCCAAAACGGTGTATTGAATGACACCATTTTTCCGAAAGGAAGGCTAGCAGGTCTCCCGTAGAGCGTCCCCTACGAAATCCATACTGGCGGTCGCTTAGTAGGTTGTTAGATTCCAGATATTTCACAAGATGGTGGTTTACCATACTCTCCAAAACTTTGGAGAGTGCAGAACAAATTGCTATTGGGCGGTAATTTTCAGGGTTGGTAGCCTCACCCTTTTTAGGGATTGGCGTTACATTAGCAACCTTCCAACACCGAGGAAATGTACCAGCTTGGTACAAGGTGCTGAAAAGGTTGGCTAATGGACGCGAAAGCGTCGAACAGCACTGCTTCAAGACCAGTGCTGGAATGCCATCCGGCCCTGAAGACTTGTTTATGTTGAGATCTGCTAAAACCCTTTTTACAGCACGGGCGCGAAAGAATATCTTTGGCATAGTTACAGATACTCTTTCGAGCTCGGGCGGAGGTTGAGTGCTTTCCGGCAAGCGGGAATTGCTTGCAAATAATTCAGCTAAAAGGTTAGCTTTGTCAACCGGGTCAGTGAATGTTTGACCATTCTTTAAAAGAGAAGAAATTGAAGAACTAGCATTATTCTTAACTCTTTTAACGAATGACCAGAAACTCTTGCTGCCCCGAGGAGCAGCAAGAATTTTAGTACGAAGACGCTGCTCGTACAGAGCTTTTTCACGTCTTAATACTTTGGCACATGTACGCCTTGCACGTTTGCGTTGCAAATCAGTAACTGGATTTTGGTTATTGCGCCAGTTTCTGAAAGCTTCCTCTCGGGATCTGACTGCTTGTTTGCACGTCTGATTAAACCAAGTTTTTACCTTTGGTTTAATCGAAATGTTTTTCACTGGGATAAACATTTTCATTCCCAGCTTAATAACATTAGAAACCATTTCCGCCGAGGCATTGACATTACTGTCGAGGAAACACAGTTTCCAGTTAAAATGCCTATAGAATTCGTTGAGCTCTGCCCAACGACCTTTTTCGTATAGAAAAATTGAACGTTTCGTAGCTGTTTGCGAAATGCTGCGAAGTGAGGAGAGCGAAAAAGAGGCGGAAATGGTACAATGATCGGAATTTCCGAGAGGTGCAAGAACCTTTACTTCATACTTATCAGGGTGTGAAGTAAGGAAAAGGTCAAGGATGTTTTGTTGGTGCCCATCAACACATGGAATATGTGTTGGCTCATTCACCAGTTGCGCAAGGTGATTGTGCGCTGCAAATAACTCAACATATTGGCCTTCAGGAGTTGTGTGGCTCGAATGGCGAAGCCAGGACGAGTTGTGAACATTGAAATCACCAGCAATAACGATTTCACTGCTCGGACAACTCTCGAGGATCTTCGAAATTGAATCGGAAAGGGCATCGAAGCCAGATAAAGTTGTGCCCCTTTCCGCGTTTGGACTTCTATAAAGAAACCCGAAGTACAAAAGATGCGCCCTGATTCTGAATTTAACCCAGAGACAGCTAAATTCGTTATCATGCGTGCCTAATGATTGCTGGCACTGGTACGCAACTTCATCGCGAATGTACATTGCAATGCCCCTATGAAGGTTAAAAAGGGATAGGAATTGATACCCAGGTATGTGAAAATCCTTTGGATCAGCATTTTCAGATACCTGGGTTTCAGATAAGGCGAAAACATCCGGCCGATGGAGACAAATGTGTGCATAAACAGAGAAGAAATTCGCTCTTAGCCCACGTATGTTGCAGAAGTTTATGCTAAAACGATCTGCCATTGCAATATATTGAAAAAAACTAATCAATTGTCTATTTATAGTAAAAGTCTCAAAGATGTTAATTGTTGTCTGCGATACTAATTAATGGTCAGTGTTATGCCTTCACCATTAAATAGTTTGACAACAATTAAATCAGTGATACTTTTACTATAAAAAGGAAAAGGAAAGAAAACACAATGACAATTGCTAAAAGGGCCATAAAAGCCCTGATCTGGTCATTGTTATGGCTAGGTGCCAACACTGATATATTTTTGTTGAAGTTAGGTTGTTGATGTAATGATATTAATGTTTGTAATGATGAGTGATGTTCTGTAGATTTGTTTGTTGTTGTAATAGAGTTATTGTGTTTGTTGTATTAAAAATAAAATAAGAGAAAAACTGGTTTGGAGAGTTTGTTTATTGTTGGATGTTATTAATTTTGTGTTATTTCCACTGTTTGAGTTTATTGTTTGATTTTTAATTATTTCAATTTTTTGTTATTTTGGTTTTAATGTTAATATGTTTTTTTTTTTTTTTTTATTTATTTATTTTATTGCACGCGTTTAATTTATTAATTATATATTAATTTTGTTTTAAACACTGGACGCGGACAAAATACACATGGACGGACAAGCAACATGTAAAAACGCGTGTAGACAGGACGGACGTCAAAACACTACAGTAAAGTCAGAATCTGATTACAATATAGTCAGAGTCTGACTACTAAATAATTAGAATCTGAATATATTATAGTCAGAGTCCGCCTACAGTATAGTCAGAGTCCGACTACATTATCGTCAGAGTCTGACTACAGTATAGTCAGAGTCTGACTAGAGTATAGTCAGAGTCTGACTAGAGTATAGTCAGAGTCTGACTAGAGTATAGTCAGAGTCTGACTAGAGTATAGTCAGAGTCTGACTAGAGTATCGCCAGAGTTTGACTGGAATATAGTCAGAGTCTGACTAGAGTATAGTCAGAGTCTGATTAGAGTATAGTCAGAGTCTGATTAGAGTATAGTCAGAGTCTGACTTGAGTAAAGTCAGAGTCTGACTAGAGTATAGACAGAGTCTGACTAGAATATAGTCAGAGTCTGACTAGAGTACAGCCAGAATCTGACTAGCATATAGTCAGAGCATGAGTAGAGTATAGTCAGAGTCTGGCTAGAGGATAGTCAGAGTCGGACTAAAGTATAGTCAGAGTCTGACTAGAGTATAGTCAGAGTCTGACCAGAGTATAGTTAGAGGCTGACTAGAGTATAATTAGAGGCTGACTAGAGTATAGTCAGAGTCTGACTGGAGTATAGTCAGGGTCTGACTTGAGTATAGTCAGAGTCTGACAAGAGTATAGTCAGAGTCTGACAAGAGTATAGTCAGAGTAGATTCTAGTCAGATTCTGACCAGAGTATAGTCAGAGTCTGACTAGAGTATAGTCAGAGTCTGACTAGAGTATAGTCAGGGTCTAACTAGAGTATAGACAGAGTCTGACTAGAGTATAGTCAGAGTCTGACTAGAGTATAATCAGAGTCTGATTAGAGTATAGTCAGAGTCTGAATAGAGTACAGTCAGAGTCTGACAAGAGTATAGTCAGAGTCTGACAAGAGTATAGTTAGAGTCTGACTAGAGTATAGTCAGAGTCTGAATAGAGTATAGTCAGAGTCTGACAAGAGTATAGTCAGAGTATGACAAGAGTATAGTTAGAGTCTGACTAGAGTATAATCAGAGTCTGAATAGAGTATAGTCAGAGTCTGACAAGAGTATAGTCAGTGTCTGACAAGAGTATAGTTAGAGTCTGACTAGAGTATAGTCAGAGTCTGAATAGAGTATAGTCAGAGTCTGACAAGAGTATAGTCAGAGTCTGACTGGAGTATAGTCAGGGTCTGACTTGAGTATAGTCAGAGTCTGACAAGAGTATAGTCAGAGTAGATTCTAGTCAGATTCTGACCAGAGTATAGTCAGAGTCTGACTAGAGTATAGTCAGAGTCTGACTAGAGTATAGTCAGGGTCTAACTAGAGTATAGACAGAGTCTAACTAGAGTATAGTCAGAGTCTGACTAGAGTATAATCAGAGTCTGATTAGAGTATAGTCAGAGTCTGAATAGAGTACAGTCAGAGTCTGACAAGAGTATAGTCAGAGTCTGACAAGAGTATAGTTAGAGTCTGACTAGAGTATAGTCAGAGTCTGAATAGAGTATAGTCAGAGTCTGACAAGAGTATAGTTAGTGTCTGACAAGAGTATAGTTAGAGTCTGACTAGAGTATAGTCAGAATCTAAATAGAGTATAGTCAGAGTCTGACAAGAGTATAGTCGGAGTTTGACTATAGTCAAAGTCTAGCTAGAAAAAAGTCAGAGTCTGACTAGAGTATAGTCAGTGTCTGACTAGAGTATAGTCAGAACCTGACTAGAGTATAGTCAGAGTCTGAGTAGATTGTAGTCAGATTCTGACTAGAGTATAGTCAGAGTCTGACTAGAGTATAGTCAGAGTCTGACTAGAGTATCGTCATAGTCTAACTAGAGTATAGTCAGAGTCTGGCTAAAGTATAGTCAGAGTCTGACTAGAGTATAGTCAGTGTCTGACTAGAGTATAGTCAGAGTCTGACTAGAGTATAGTCAGAGTCTGACTAAAATATAGTCAGAGATTGAGTAGAGTATAGTCGAGGTCTGAGTAGATTGTAGTCAGATTCTGGCAAGAGTATAGTCAGAGTCAGAGTCTGACTAGAGTATAGTCAGAGTCTGACTAGAGTATAATCAGAGTCTGACAAGAGTATAGTCAGAGTCTGACTAGAGTATAGTCAGAGTCTGACTAAAATATAGTCAGAGATTGAGTAGAGTATAGTCGGGGTCTGAGTAGATTTTAGTCAGATTCTGACAATAGTATAGTCAGAGTCAGAGTCTGACTAGAGTATAGTCAGAGTCTGACTAGAGTATAGTCAGACTCTGACTAGAGTATAATCAGAGTCTGACAAGAGTATAGTCAGAGTCTGACTAGAGTATAGTCAGAGTCTGACTAAAATATAGTCAGAGATTGAGTAGAGTATAGTCGGGGTATGAGTAGATTGTAGTCAGATTCTGACAAGATTATAGTCAGAGTCAGAGTCTGACTAGAGTATTGTCAGAGTGGTCTTACTATAATATAGTATGAGACTTCATGGATTTAAAAGCATCAAATTGCTGGGCCTTGAAGTTTTCCCCTTTAAATTGTGTATGCATTTATATATGTGCAAATCTATCTAAGTGGTATTGTGTGCAAGTGTTGTTCGTAACCCAGTCATTTTGTAAAGAACATCTAAACTCCTAGTTACATATTCAAATTGACTTTCTTGTCTTGCAGATTTTGCTTTAAAATATAAAATCATATTTAATAACAAGTGCTGTTGCATAACAATATAGAAGAAGCTTTGGTAAAGTAAAGTGTCTGTCTTAATGGGATGACCATAAGTAGTAATAATTTGCCAGAGGATATTTAAGAGTCTTAAGGATTTATGAAAAAGGATTAATTTTAAGTAACGAATAAGAGGGAAAGAATTTAAAGAAACTAGTTTTTGAAGATTAAAATTTAGTATTAAAACTGAAAAAGGAATTAAAAAGATAAGAAAAATATGAAACTGAACTGGATTTCTATAAAAACTTTTCTTAAAGAATAACTAAAAAAAAATTAATTGAAGAAATCTAATATCTGGCTACTTTATTTATTTGTATTCCTAATAATATTGTTGCTATTATTTTAATTTACGCAAAATTGTGGCGACATTATGTGGTTTTTATATGCGGTTTATTACGTGTCTGCTATTATCTCTGTTTTATGCAAAATTCCAAAAAAATAAAATATTATACAAAAAAAAAAATTAAATCGTTCCAACAAAGATATTCAAGTCAAAAACAGCTAAAGCCAAGAATTGCAAGAATATCAAAAACACGCAAAACTATTCTTTTGCTAAATACTCATGGTTAGTTTGTAGAAGAAAAAGTGTTTTAGCTGTGGCTTTCATTCAAGTGGTTGGCACGGATTTTCCACCGAAGGAGATTAGGTTGGTATACTTAAGACGAGGGTAGATGAAGTGAATAAAATTTCAGCAGAAACTAACCAAAGAATAATACGATTCTTGATTCTACTAATTATCATTAAAGCACTATACTCTGGTCAAAGCTCCGACTATACTCAAGTCAAAGCTCTGATCAAAGCTCTGACTAGACCCCAGTCAAAGCCCTGATTGTACTCTAGTCAAAGCGCTCACTAGACTGTAGTCAAAGATTCAACTATACTCTGGTCAGAACTCCGACTATATTATAGTCGGAGTCACGAATATACTCTAGTCAGAGCTCCGACTGTACTCTAGTCAGATCTCCGACTGTACTCTAGTCAGATCTCCAACTATACTCTTGTCACAGTTCCGAATATACTGTAGTCAGAATTTCGACTATACTTTAGTCAGAGCTCCAACTATACTCTAGTCAGAGTTCTAGTCAGAGTTCCAACTATACTCTAATTAGAGCTCCGACTATACTCTAGTCTGAGTTCCGACTATATTTTAGCTCTAACTAAACTTTAGTCAGAGCAATGACTATTCTCTGGTCAGAGCTCCGACTATTCTTTAGTCAGAACACCGACTATACTCTAGTCAGAGTAGAGTACAGTCGGAACTCTGACTAGAAGATAATTGGAGCTCCGATTAGAGTATAGTCGAAACTTTGAGACGAGTATAGTCGGAGCTCTGACTAGAGGACAGTCAGAGCTCTGACTAGGGGATAGTCAGAGCTCTGACTAGGGGATAGTCAGAGCTATGACTAGGGATTAGTCGGAGGATAGTCATAGCTCTGACTAGAGAATAGTCGGAGCTTTGACTAGTGGATAGTCGGAGCTCTGACTAGAGGATAGACGGAGCTCTGACTAGAGGATAGTCGGAGCTCTGACTAGAGGATAGTCGGAGCTGTGACTAGAGGATAGTCGGAACTCTGACTAGGGGATAGTTGGAGCTCCGACTAGAGTATAGTCGGAACTTTGAGACGAGTATAGTCGGAGCTCTGACTAGAGGACAGTTAGAGCTCTGACTAGGGGATAGTCAGAGCTCTGACTAGGGGATAGTCAGAGCTATGACTAGAGATTAGTCGGAGGATAGTCGGAGCTCTGACTAGAGAATAGTCGGAGCTCTGACTAGAGGATAGTCGAAGTTCTGACTAGAGGTTAGTCGGAGCTCTGACTAGAGGATAGTCGGAGCTCTGACTAGAAGATAGTCGGAGCTCTGACTAGAAGATAGTCGGAGCTCTCAGCAAAGTAAAGTCAGAGCTTTGACTAGAGGATAGTCGAAGTACTAACTAAAGGATGGTCGGAGCTCTGACCAGAGGATAGTCGGACTAGAGTATAGTTGGAGCTCTGACTAGAGGATAGTCAAAGCTCTGACCAAATTATAGTCACAGCTCTGACTAAAGTATAATCAGAGCTCCAACCAAACTAGAGACATCATTTCCGGAGTCTAGCTATTCTTTCAATTCCCCATCGACCATCGTAATAATACAAGAGAAACCTAAGCATTACACAAATATAAATTGCATTTATTTCTGCGGAACAGCCACTCAATTTTGTTGGCTTAACTTTTCTCTCGCTTATAACAAAAGTTATAATTTAATATTTTGCATTTCTATATCCAGTATTTTTCTCTTCCAACAAATGTTAGATAAAACCAGCTAAAATATTCCAAATGCAATTGTCATGTGTCAATTTAAAGTGAAAACTATGACACTATTTTGCCCCCCCTCATGTAAATATTCAGCAAATGCAAATAGAAAAATATTTTCTATAGAATAAATGTTTTCAAAAATAATGCAAGTGTTTATATGTAAATATGTTACACAGACATAACATTAATATATGTATGTGTATGTGCAAAATTCATTTTAACTTTCTTGAAAAGTATTCACAAAATATACAAAAATATTTATAATATGCCCGTCTTTATTCATTCATTCGACTATTTAGTTACATATTTTGCAAAGCATTTAGTTTCGTTTTAGTTTTTAACAGGAAATGGGAAGTTGCTCATCTGCTGCATTTTTATAAAGGCAGACAGGAAATTATGAAGGCTTTTATTTGGCTTCATTGCTTATGATTTTCATAATTTATATATAGTCGGTTTTTGACTAAAGTATAGTCAGAATCTGTCTAGGTTATAGCCAGACTCTGACTAGAATATAGTCAGACTAGAGTATAGTCAGATAGATAGAGTATAGTCAGAGCCTGTCTAGAGTATAGTCAGAGTCTGACTAGAGCATAGACAGGGTCTGACTAGAGTATAGTCAGTGTCTGACTAGAGTATAGTCAGAGTCTGACTAGAGTATAGTCAGAGTCTGACTAGAGTATAGTCAGAGTTTTACTAGAGTATAGTCAGAGTTTGACTAGAGTATAGTCAGAGTCTGACTAGAGTATGGTCAGAGTGTGACTAGAGTATAGTCAGAGTCTGACTAGAGTATAGTCAGAGACTGACTAAAGTGTAGTCAGAGTCTGACTAGAGTATAGTCAGAGACTGACTAAAGTATAGTCATAGTCTGACTAGAGTATAGTCAGAGTTTGACTAGAGTATAGTCAGAGTCTGACTATATCACAGTCAGAATCTGACTAAAGTATAGTCAGATTCTGACTATAGTATAGTCAGAGATTGACTAGAGAATAGTCTAGTCAGAGTCTGACTAGAGTATAGTCATAGTCTGACAAGAGTATAGGCAGAGTCTGACTAGAGTATAGTCAGAGACTGACTAGAGCATAGTCATAGTCTGACTAAACTATTGTCAGAATCTGACTAGAGTGTAGTCAGAGTCTGACAAGAGTATAATCAGAGTCTGACTAGAGTAAAGTCAGACTCTGACTAGAGTATATTCAAACTATGAGTAGAGTATAGTCAGACTATAACTAGAGTATTTTCCAACTCTGACTCGAGTATAGTCAGACTCTGACAAGGATACAGTCGGACTCTGACTAGAGTATAGTCAGACTCTGACTATAATATGGTCAGACTATGACAGGAGTACGGTCATACTGTGACTAGAGTATAGTCACACTCTGACTAGGATACAGTCAGACACTGACTAGAGTATATTCAAACTCTAACTAAAGTATAGTCAGATTACGATTGGAGTATAGTCAGACTCTGACTAGAGTATACTCAGACTCGACTAGAGTATAGTCACACTCTGATTATAATATGGTCAAACTCTAGCTAGAGTATAGTCACACTTTGACTAGAGTATAGTCACACTTTGACTAGAGTAGAGTCAGACTCTGACTAGAGTATAGTCAGACTCTGACTTGTTATAGTCAGACTCTGACTTGAGTATAGTCAGACTCTAAAAAGATTCTAACTAGAGTATAGTCAGACTCTAAAAAGATTCTAACTAGAGTATAGTCAGACTGTGACTGGAGTGTAGTCAGACTGTGCCTAGAGTATAGTTTGAATCTGACTAGAGTATAGCCAGAATTTGACAAGAGTATAGTTTGACTATGACTGAAGTAGAGCCAGACTCTGACTAGAGTATCGTCAGACTCTTATTAAAGTATAGTTAGGCTCTGACTAAAGTATGGTCAATCTCTGATTATAGTATAGTCAGTCTTCGCGTAGAGTACAGTTTAAGTCTAACTAAATTATAGTCAGAATCAGGCTAGATTGTGGTAAGACTTTAACTAAAGTTAAGTCAGACTCTAACTAGAATACATTCGGAATCTGACTAGGGTACAACTCGGATTATTTTATAGTCAGTCTCTGACTATACTCTTGTGTTGAATATTTCATGAAAATTTCCTACCTATTAAATTAAATATTTGACCTTTGCCATTCAGATTGATTAATTATAGTGCTAAATATTTCAAGCAACAAATGAGATGTTTGATAACTGAAAATTTGTTTCTGATCCCTTTTGTATTCTTTGAAAAGATTCTTATCATTATTAATGGTTGTCAAACTTTTTTGTTAAATAATTTCTATAATGTACTTTTTTCCCATATGAATGAATTAATAGGTCCTTTTAAGTAAAAAATACAAATGAAGTAGCTAGCATTAATCAGCATATCGAAGCTTTATATTTAAAAAGTGCTATCTACATTTTTCGACCAAAATGGTTTTTAATAGAAACGTGTTTCTTGGGTTATCTGTCGTATGTCATACAAATTTTAAGAAAGAAAAATAATTCTAAAACATTTTTTTTTTATAAATTGTGTTTGTGCTATCTTCTCACAATCAGAAAAGAGTGCTTCTGTATTAAAAATATTTGTGGAAATAATAACAATTGTTATAAAATATACATTATAATAAGTGATAAACTAACAAAATGGACCACAATTCCCTACAACGTACTCTAATCATGGATTTCTAAAATATGCTCGGCCTTTGACCTTAACAGATTGTAAATCAAGGTAAGAAGGAGAATACCTTGAATTCTATTAATATAATTATAATAGATCTTGTTTTATTCAAAAAACTTATTATTTTAATTAAAATTCGTGATGTTTTGATAAAAGTTTCAATTTTATTTATATTTTATTTGCTTGTTGTTAAAATAATGTTATCTACTTGCTTTAGTATTTGAAACGATAAAATTTAAACTCGTAAAAAGTGTTATCTAATATAGAAGCGCAAATATAAGGAGCTTATTAAAAAACTTAATTTGTACAAAATCTTAGCCCTAATTTGTATGGTATTGTAAAAGAAAGTTTATTTACTACTCTTACACTTGTAGTTAATGACAAAAACAGTTTTTTCACTTTTCTGTAAAATTGTGAATTTGTAGATAGCACCATTTGAATATAAACCCTCGATATATACAAATATAAGTTTTTTTTCTGTGTATCTCAACAAATAACAGATGTTCGTCAGACAGAATAAATATTTTTTATATATTCGTTTTTCGTTTGAAAAACTTAATGTGATTGACCCAAAGTTTATTCCATATCCCCTGCATTATTAAGGAGGATATAATAAAAGATGGGGCATATTTTACTTGTTACTTTTTAACATTTTCTTCTCTTTTATATTTATTTAAATAGTTGTCTTGCCATATGATTCGTCTAACATTATGAGACTTATATCAGAGAAACATTTATATAACTATGTATGTATATGTAGTATAATAATATACATATGGATGTATGCCTGTCTCTTTCAATAGATACATATTTATTAATGTCCTTATGGTCATCTTGCCATAGAAGAAATGTTACAGCGATTTTTCAATATTGACTATTTAAACTATAAATTACTGGCTAAATATTTGAAAGGGTTAACATTGTCCGAGTTTTTCTTAAGGCATTAGCTCAAAGCTTTAAAATAATTGAAAATAAATAAGGAATTTGATATGTTAGCAGAGAAGCTAAATATACCCTACATCAATTAAATTATGTAGGGTATAATATTAAAAATAATACTTTTAATTTTTAAGATTCGTCTTTTAGAAAATAACTATTTTTAAACTTTAAAGTTAGAATGTCCAAAAAGCTTGTTAGAATTGCCATGTCAGTGTCACAGTGAACAATATACTAAAAATATTTAAAGCTTTAAAGAATTTTATAAATCTAAAAGACAAATAGTAAAAATATAAAAATTTGTGAGAATATGGGAAAGAAGAAATAGTTAGTTAAAGAATTTATTTGAAAACACAGTGGTCAAAAAAAATTTATAAAAAAATTTACTAAAGAAAATGTTTCTTTAGAAAAATATTTATAAACAAAATTTTTCTATAGAAACATTTTTAAAAAGAAAATTTTTCTATAGAAAAATTTTTATAAAGAAAATTTTTCTACAGAAAAACTCTTATAAAGAAAATTTTTCTACAGAAAAATTCTTATAAAGAAAATTTTTCTACAGAAAAATTCTTATAAAGAAAATTTTTCTATAGAAAAAAAATTTATAAAGAAAATTTTTCTATAGAAAAAAAATTTATAAAGAAAATTTTTCTATAGAAAAAAAATTTATAAAGAAAATTTTTCTATAGAAAAAAAATTTATAAAGAAAATTTTTCTATAGAAAAAAAATTTATAAAGAAAATTTTTCTATAGAAAAAAAATTTATAAAGAAAATTTTTCTATAGAAAAAAAATTTATAAAGAAAATTTTTCTATATTAAAAAAATTTATAAAGAAAATTTTTCTATAGAAAAAAAATTTATAAAGAAAATTTTTCTATAGAAAAAAAATTTATAAAGAAAATTTTTCTATAGAAAAAAAATTTATAAAGAAAATTTTTCTATAGAAAAAAAATTTATAAAGAAAATTTTTCTATAGAAAAAAAATTTATAAAGAAAATTTTTCTATAGAAAAATTTTTATAAAGAAAATTTTTCTATAGAAAAATTTTTATAAAGAAAATTTTTCTAAAGAAAAATTTTTCTAAAGAAAATTTTTCTATAGAAACATTTTTACAAAGAAAATTTTTCTATAGAAACATTTTTACAAAGAAAATTTTTCTATAGAAAAATTTTTATAAAGAAAATTTTTCTATAGAAAAACTTTTATAAAGAAAAATTTTCTATAGAAAAATTTTTATAATGAAAATTTTTCTATAGAAAAATTTGTATAAAGAAAATTTTTTTATAGAAAAATTTTTATAAAGAAAATTTTTATAAAGAAAATTTTTCTATGGAAAAATTTTTATAAAGAAAATTTTTCTATAGAAAAATTTTTATAACGACAATTTTTCTATAGAAAAATTTTTATAAAGAAAATTTTTCTATAGAAAAATTTTTATAAAGAAAATTTTTATAAAGAAAATTTTTCTATAGAAAAATTTTTATAAAGAAAATTTTTCTATAGAAAAATTTTTATAAAGAAAATTTTTCTATAGAAAAATTTTTATAAAGAAAATTTTTCTATTGAAAAATTTTTATAAAAAAAATTTTTCTATAGAAAAATTTTTATAAAGACAATTTTTCTATAAAAAAATTTTATAAAGACAATTTTTCCATAGAAAAATTTTTATAAAGAAAATTTTTATAAAGAAAATTTTTCTATAGAAAAATTTTTATATAGAAAAATTTTTCTATAGAAAAATTTTTATAAAGAAAATTTTTCTACAGAAAAATTTTTATAAAGAAAATTTTTCTACAGAAAAATTTTTATAATGAAAATTTTTCTATAGAAAAATTTTTATAAAGAAAATTTTTCTATAGAAAAATTTTTATAAAGAAAATTTTTATAACGAAAATTTTTCTATAGAAAAATTTTTAAAAAGAAAATTTTTCTATAGAAAAATTTTTATAAAGACAATTTTTCTATAGAAACATTTTTATAAAGACAATTTTTCTATAGAAAAATTTTTATAAAGACAATTTTTCCATAGAAAAATTTTTATAAAGAAAATTTTTATAAAGAAAATTTTTCTATAGAAAAATTTTTATAAAGAAAATTTTTCTATAGAAAAATTTTTATAAAGAAAATTTTTCTATAGAAAAATATTTATATAGAAAAATTTTTATAAAGAAAATTTTTCTATAGAAAAATTTTTATAAAGAAAATTTTTCTACAGAAAAATTTTTATAAAGAAAATTTTTCTATAGAAAAATTTTTATAAAGAAAATTTTTCTATAGAAAAATTTTTATAAAGACAATTTTTCTATAGAAAAATTTTTATAAAAACAATTTTTCTATAGAAAAATTTTTATAAAGACAATTTTTCCATAGAAAAATTTTTATAAAGAAAAATTTTATAAAGAAAATTTTTCTATAGAAAAATTTTTATAAAGAAAATTTTTCTATAGAAAAATTTTTATAAAGAAAATTTTTCTACAGAAAAATTTTTATAAAGAAAATTTTTCTATAGAAAAATTTTCATAAAGAAAATTTTTCTATAGAAAAATTTTTATAAAGAAAATTTTTCTATAGAAAAATTTTCATAAAGAAAATTTTTCTATAGAAAAATTTTTATAAAGACAATTTTTCTATAGAAAAATTTTTATAAAGAAAATTTTTCTATAGAAAAATTTTTATAAAGAAAATTTTTCTATAGAAAAATTTTTATAAAGAAAATTTTTCTATAGAAAAATTTTTATAAAGAAAATTTTTCTATAGAAAAATTTTTATAAAGAAAATTTTTCTATAGAAAAATTTTTATAAAGAAAATTTTTCTATAGAAAAATTTTTATAAAGAAAATTTTTCTATAGAAAAATTTTTATAAAGAAAATTTTTCTATAGAAAAATTTTTATAAAGAAAATTTTTCTATAAAAAAATTTTTATAAAGAAAATTTTTCTATAGAAAAATTTTTATATAGAAAATTTTTCTATAGAAAAATTTTTATAAAGAAAATTTTTCTATAGAAAAATTTTTATAAAGAAAATTTTTCTATAGAAAAATTTTTATAAAGAAAATTTTTCTATAGAAATTTTTATAAAGAAAATTTTTCTAAAGAAAAATTTTTATAAGGAAAATTTTTCTATAGAAAAATTTTTATAAGGAAAATTTTTCTATAGAAAAATTTTTATAAGGAAAATTTTTCTATAGAAAAATTTTTATAAGGAAAATTTTTCTATAGAAAAATTTTTATAAAGAAAATTTTTCTATAGAAAAATTTTTATAAAGAAAATTTTCTATAGAAAATTTTTATAAAAAAATTTTCTTTATAAAAATGTTTCTATGGAAAAATTTTCTTTTTAAAAATTTTCTTTATAAAAATTTTTCTATAGAAAAATTTTCTTTATAAAAATTTTTCTATAGAAAAATTTTCTATATAAAAATTTTTCTATAGAAAAATTTTCTTTATAAAAATTTTTTTATAGAAAAATTTTCTTTATAAAAATTTTTCTATAGAAAAATTTTCTTTATAAAAATTTTTCTATAGAAAAATTTTCTTTATAAAAATTTTTCTATAGAAAAATTTTCTTTATAAAAATTTTTCTATAGAAAAATTTTCTTTATAAAAATTTTTCTATAGAAAAATTTTCTTTATAAAAATTTTTCTATAGAAAAATTTTCTTTATAAAAATTTTTCTATAGAAAAATTTTCTTTATAAAAATTTTTCTATAGAAAAATTTTCTTTATAAAAATTTTTCTATAGAAAAATTGTCTTTATAAAAATTTTTCTATAGAAAAATTTTCTTTATGAAAATTTTTCTATAGAAAAATTTTCTTTATAAAAATTTTTCTATAGAAAAATTTTCTTTATGAAAATTTTTCTATAGAAAAATTTTCTTTATAAAAATTTTTCTGTAGAAAAATTTTCTTTATAAAAATTTTTCTATAGAAAAATTTTCTTTATAAAAATTTTTCTATAGAAAAATTTTCTTTATAAAATTTTTCTTTATAAAAATTTTTCTATGGAAAAATTGTCTTTATAAAAATTTTTCTATAGAAAAATTGTTTTTATAAAAATTTTTCTATAGAAAAATTGTCTTTATAAAAATTTTTCTATAGAAAAATTTTCTTTATAAAAATTTTTCTATAGAAAAATTTTCTTTATAAAAATTTTTCTGTAGAAAAATTTTCTTTATAAAAATTTTTCTATAGAAAAATTTTCTTTATAAAAATTTTTCTATATAAATATTTTTCTATAGAAAAATTTTCTTTATAAAAATTTTTCTATAGAAAAATTTTCTTTATAAAAATTTTTCTATAGAAAAATTTTCTTTATAAAAATTTTCTTTATAAAAATTTTTCTATGGAAAAATTGTCTTTATAAAAATTTTTCTATAGAAAAATTGTCTTTATAAAAATGTTTCTATAGAAAAATTGTCTTTATAAAAATTTTTCTATAGAAAAATTTTCTTTTTAAAAATTTTCTTTATAAAAATTTTTCTATAGAAAAATTTTCTTCATATAAATTTTTCTATAGAAAAATCTTCTTTATAGAAATTTTTCTATAGAAAAATTTTCTTAATAAACATTTTTCTATAGAAAAATTTTTCTATAGAAAAATTATCTTTATAAAAATTTTTTGTATAAGAAAATTTTCGTTATAAAAATTTTTTGTATAGGAAAATTTTCGTTATAAAATTTTTTTCTTTAAGAAAATTTTAGTTATAAAAATTTTTTTTCTATAGAAAAATTTTTTTTATAAAATTTTTTTCTGTAGAAAAATTTTCGTTAGAAATATTTTTTCTATATAAAAATTTTCGCTATAAAATTTTTTCTCCATGAACTTCTTTAGAAGGAGAAAATCCGATGGTTGTGGAAGGACTTTAATTAGAACCATGTTCGTTGATACTTGTTTCTTGCGGAAGACCAAATCATATCAAGAACTTCTTTTAAGCCCACTGTGCGTCATCCCTAGTTGTCTTTAATATAACAATCTCAACTGCATATATAACAAGTGAGAGTGTTATATTCGGCTGTGCCGAATCTTATATACCCACCATCAAGTTGTATTAAATTTAGAAACATATCTCATATATCTACGAGGGTGCAGAAAATTCAAAACGTGGACCAAATTGGAAAAAAGTTGTTACGCTAGTTGTTATTGTTGGTAAAATATTTGGAATTACTTCGGTTGCAGTAGCTTTATAGTTCAACATTCAAAAGTATGTAAGTGGTTTCCCTAGTATTAATTTACTTTGAACAAAATTCACTATCGTAACCGGGTATGGTTTTACATTAATAAGTTGTTAAATACTTTTCCTTTAGCTTAATATTTAGTTAGGATAAAGTAGTTGATAGTAATACGAGTGGTCCATATATTTTGTTAGGAGGTCCTAATGCATCTACAATATACAAATCTTAATATGCTGCTTGTACCTCAGAATCTTTTTGATTGTAGATATAAAAAAAGGGGATGTAATATATATATAAGAATTATAGCCAAATGTTGACCGATTTGAAATTTCGCACACTGGCTGGTATTTATATAAAGCTTATTTTTGCAAAATTTAGTGGTAATAGCTGTCATAGTTTCTAATTTAATAGCTTTTAACTGGTCCTTGCTAAATATTTTTTGGTTTCCGGGAGTGTATTTTATATGAGAGTTATAGTCAAATATGGACCGATTCCTATAAAATTTAATATACTGACTAATAGTTGCATAAAAGTTCTCTATTCTAAATTTAGTCGTCATAGCTATTACAATTGTACTCAATTTATCAGCATTCATGTGTTTCCCGGGGCGGGGTTATATGGGAGCTCTAACTAAATGTGAACCGATTTCGCCCATTTTCAGTACACAACTTTTGTTACAAATTAGAAATTTTTCTGTAAAATTTTGTCGCTCTAGCTTTTGTAGTTAAGGAGCTGTCGCGATTTTATCTGACGGACAGACGGACATAAATCTACTTTTCTTTTTGATTTTTGTGTTTCTGTAAGTTTTTTATATGGGAGCTATGGTCAAACGGTGACCGATTGTAACAAAATTTTGCACACCGGCTGGCATTCACATAAGACTTCCTTTTGTAAAATTTTGTTGCTGTAGCCCTTTCAGTTAAGGCGCTATCGCGCTTTTATCTAGCGGACAGACGGACATAAACCCCCTTTTCTTTTTGTATTTTTGTGTTTCCGTAAGTTTTTTATATGGGAGCTATGGTCAAGTGGTGACCGATTGTGACAAAATTTTGCACACTGGCTGGTATTTACATAAGACTTATTTGTGCTAAATTTGGTGACCAAAGCTATTACATTTTAGCATTTATTGGCATTTAAGTGAATTTCAGGTGGAATTTAGGCTGTTTTCGTATGTTTTTTATATGGGAGCTATGGTTAAATGTGAACCGATTTCAATGAAATTTTATATGCTGCCTAGTGCTTATGTAAAACTTCTAGATACCAAATTTTGTCATCATAGCTGTTATAATTTGTCATTTATTAGCAAATAAGCGACTGGCGTAGACGAGGTTATACGGGAGCTATGGTCAAATGTTAACCGATTTTGCCCAATTTCAATACCAAAATTTTCTCATAAATGAAGAATGTTTTTGCTAAGTTTCAGTGAGCTGGCTCCTTTCGTTTAGGCGTTATCGTGATTTCAACAGACAGACAGACAGACGGACAGACAGACGGACATCGCTCAATCGTCTTAGAATTTCATAAGGATTCAGAATATATATCGTTTTTGATTTTTGAGCCAATATTAAGGAAATTACAAACGGAATGACAATCTCAATATACCCCCCATTCTTTTTGATGGTGGGTATAAAAAGGGGATGTTATATATATAAGAACTATAGCCAAATGTTGACCGATATTTACAAAATTTTACATACTGGCTGGTATTAATATAAAGTTTATTTGTGCAAAATTTAGTGACCATAGCTGACATAGTTTATAATTTAATAGCTTTTAACTGGCGTTTTTGGCATTTTAGTGGTTACCGGGAGCGGTTTTTATATGAAAGCTATGGTCAAAAGTGGACCGATTCCAATAAAATTTGACATACTAACTGAAAGTTGCATAAAAATTCTCTGTTCTTAATGTAGTAGTCATAGATTTTGAGAATTTTATTAAATTTGTTAGCATAAATGTGATTCCCGAGGCAGGGTTATATGGGAGCTCTTACTAAATGTGAACCGATTTTACCCATTTTTAGCACACAGATTCTATAATATATCGAAAATATTATTGTTAAATTTTTTCTCTCTAGCTTTTGTATTTAAGGAGCTATCGCGCTTTTCTCTGACGGAAAGACGGACACAGACCGTGTTTTCTTATTGTATTTTTGCGTTTCTGTAAGTTTTTTACATGGGAGCTATGGTCAAATAGTAGCCGATTGTAACAAAATTTTGCACACTGGCTGGCATTCATATAAGACTTCCTTTTGTAAAATTTTGTTACTGTAGCCCTTTTCGTTAAGGCGCTATCGAGCTTTTATCTGACGGACAGACGGACATAAACCCCCTTTTCTTTTTGTATTTTTGTGTTTCCGTAAGTTTTTTATATGGGAGCTATGGTCAAATGGTGACCGATTGTGACAAAATTTTGCACACTGGTTGGAATTGACATAAGACTTCCTCGTGCTAAATTTAGTGGTTATATCTGTTATAGTTTTAGATTTATTGGCATTTAAGTGTATTTTAGGTGAAATTTTGGCTGTTTCCGTATGTTTTTTGTATGGGAGCTATGACTAAATGTCAACCGATTTTGATGAAATTTTACACGATGCCTAGGGCTTATGCAAAACTTCTATATACCAAATTTTATCATCATAGCTATTATAGTTTGTCATTTATTAGCAAATAAGCGATTAGCATAGGCGAGGTTATACGGGAGCTATGGTCAAATGTTAACCGATTTTGCCCAATTTCAATACCAAAATTTTCTCAGTGATGAAGAATGTTTGTACTAAGTTTCATTGAGCTAGCTCCTTTCGTTTAGGCGGTATCGTGATTTCAACAGACTGACAGACAGACAGACAGACAGACAGACAGACGGACAGACAGACGGACAGACAGACGGACAGACAGACGGACATCGCTCAATCGTCTTAGAATTTCATAAGGATTCAGAATATATATCGTTTTTGATTTTTGGGCCAATATTAAGGAAATTACAAACGGAATGACAATCTCAATATACCCCCCATTCTTTTTGATGGTGGGTATAATAATATCCACATGGAAAACTAAGGAAAGGTAAATTGATACCTTTGAAAATCCAGCATCAAATTGATGTCAGTAATGCTCCAAATAGCACGTGTTTGCTTTAAATTTATTTAATGCCTCAATTTTAGATTTTATAAAACTTAGGATTATTTGCAAAGGAACAGAAGCTTGATATTTTAAAATCATATATAAAGTTATATGCCGTCGTAAGAGAAAGACGAGACATTGTGGAATTATTTCATTAGGTTATATAAAAACTAGTTTATATATTAACAATACATTCACTTTGTAGATCACTATGTAAAATTCTATTTATTATTGTACAGTTAATTTTAGTAACTACATTATGAAATTATGACTTATACGATCGAAGTGAAAACTAAGTTTTAAATAACGTCAATAAAGGCAAAATCGAATAGATTAAATGATAGATGAATATCACAACGTGATCTGAAACAAAATCATACTCAAAAACATCCTTCCAATGGGTTTTCTCAGTACAGCGAAATATATTTTGTTCTTGATCATGTGAGAATGTACTGGAACATGCATGAACATTCGTAAGCCGCATTGACATCTGCAGAAAATGCTGGAAACTCTACTATAAAAGACTGATGAACTAATATCGTGGCAGAGTTTTTATTGAGACGCGTATAGAAGAACAGTGAGACTAAGAATTTTTGTGAAATGTGTTTAAGTGATTAACTCTAAAGTTATTAAAAATATAATTTTGTAAATCTACATAAAGTGTTTTAATTTTGTTTTCGGTTGTTTGCAAAAATAATTCCTTTCACGTTTTTAAAGGAAAACGTTACAATATCTTAAAATATTGGAACTTGGGCATGATAAAAAGTACCAAAATTCTAAGACATCTAAAAATTGATTTTCGATAATAGCAGTTAAAGTTCCACCATTTTATAGTTCGGGACCATTTACTTCTAAATTTATCTTCGATGACGGCTATGTCGCCCGTTTATTCGAGATGTCAAATCGAAATCCAGATGTTTTTGTAATTCTAGTACAATTTATACTTTCTATAGATTTAGGTTTCAAAGACATTAAAAGAGTTCATTATTAGAAAGCTCAGGATGAGAATTCTTAAATTCAACGTAACTTTAAACTGCTGAGTCATCCTCAAACAGCTCAATTAACCTAAAACTGCTAAATTATGCTTAAACTGCTGACTTATTATAAAACGGCTGAGTCATTTTTAAATTGCTGCCTCATCTTTAAATGCTGAGTCATCCTAAAGTTGTTAAGTCATCCTTAAACTGCTGAGTCATTTAAAAAGTTCTGAGTCATCTTATAACTGTTGACTCATTATTAAACTTCTGAGCCATCATACAACTGCTGACTTATCCTTAAACTACTAGTCATTCTTAATTTGCTGACTTATCTTAAACTGCTGAGTCATCCTAAAATTCTCAAGTGATCCTAAAACTACTGAGTCATTTTAAAACTTCTGAGTCATCTTATAACTATTGACTCATCGTTATACTAATCACATATTTTAAAACTGTCATGTCATAATATATGCCGTAAGTCATTAGTCATTACAAAACTTCTGAGTCATCTTATAAAAATTTCTGAGTCCTCACTAAACTGATGACTTATCCTTAAACTGCTAAGTCAGCTTTAATCTGCTACCTTATATGAAATTACTGAGTCATCCTGAAATTCTTGAGTCATCCTAAAACTACTTAGTTATTTAAAAACTTCTGAGTCATCTTATTACTGTTTAGTCATCCTTATATTAATGACTCAACCTAAAACTGCTGAATTATGCTAAAACTGCCGAGTCATCCTAAAACTATTGACTTATCATAGAACTTCTAAGACATCATAAAACTGTTGACTTATCCTAAAACTGACTTTTCCTAAAACTGCTAAGTTATTCTTTAACTTCTGCCTTATCTTAAACTGCGGAGTCATCCTAAAATTCTTGAGTCATCTTAAAACTACTTAGACATTTTAAAACTTCTGAGTCATCTTATAACCGTTTAGTGATCCTAATATTAATGACTAAATCTTAAACTGCTGAGTTATGCTAAAACTGCCGAGTCATCCTAAAACTATTGACTTATCAAAGAACTTCTTAGACATCATAAAATTGTTGACTTATCCTAAAACTGACTTTTCCTAAAACTGCTAAATTATTCTTTAACTTCTGTCTTATCTTAAACTGCGGAGTCATCCTAAAATTCTTGAGACATCTTAAAACTTTTAAAACTTTTGAGTCATCTTATAACTGTTGATTCATGCTAATACTAATGACTCGTTGTAAAACTGTTAAGTTAAGCTAAAACTTATTAGCCATTACAAAACTTCTGAGTCATCTTATAACTGTTGACTTATTATAGAACTTCTGAGACTACATAAAATTGCTGACTTATATTAAGACTGCTAAGTTATTTTTTAACTACAGCCTTATTCTAAACTGCTGAGTCATTCTAAAAATATTGAGTCATCCTAAAGCTACTTAGTAATTTTAAATACTTCTGAGTCATCTTGTAACTGTTGACTAATTCTAGTACCAAAGACTCATCCAAAAACTGTTAAGTCATTTTAAATTTCATTAGTCATTACAAAATTTCTGAGTCACCCTATAACTATTGACTCATCATAGAACTTCTGAGTCCTCATAAAACTGCTGGCTTATCCTAAAACTGCTAAGTCATCCTTTAACTTCTGCCTTATCTTAAACTCCTGAGTCATCCTAAGATACATGAGTTATCATAAAACTACTTAGTCATTTTAAAACTTCTGAGTCATCTTATAACTGTTGGCTCATCCTTATACTTATGATTCATTATAAAACTGTTAAGTCATGCTAAAACAGTTTTATAATGAATCATTAAAAAACTTCTGAGTCATCTTATAACTGTAAACTCATCAAAAAACTTCTGAGATCTCAAAAAACTGCTGACTTATCCTAAAACTGCTAAGTCATCCCTTAACTGCTGCCTTATCTTAAACTGCTGAGTCATCCTGAAACTACTTAGTTATTTTTAAACTTCTGAGTTCTTTTTAAACTTCTTGTAACTGTTGACTCATCCTAATACCAACGACTCATCTTAAAACTGAGTTTAGCTAAAACTAAAACTCCTGAGTTATCCTAAAATACATGAGTCATCCTAAAACTACTTAGTCATTTTAAAACTTCTGAGCTATCTTATAACTGTTGACTCATACTAATACTAATGATTCATTATAAAACTCTTAAATCATGCTTAAACTTATTTGTCAATATAAAACATCTTCTGTTATCCTTGACTCCCAGTGGAGCATAGGGCCTCAAAAAACATCTGAGTCATCTTATTTATAACTGTTGACGAATCACAAAACTTCTGGGTCCCCATAAAATTGCTGATTTAACTTAAACTGCTGAGCCATCGTAAAATTTTTGAGTCATCCTAAACACTTAGTCATTTTAAAACTTCTGTGTCATCTTATAACTGTTGACTCATCCTAATATTAATGACTGATCCTAAAACTGAGTTATGCTGAGTCATCCTAAAACTGCTGAGTGATAATTAAACCGATGAATCATCCTATAATTTTTGACTCATCCTAAAACTTCTGAGTCATCCTAAAACTGCTGACTTATTCCAAAACTGAAAGTCATCTTAAAATTGCTGTCTCATCTTAAACTGCTGAGTCATCCTAAAATTTTTTAGCCATCTCATAACTACATTTTCATCTTTGAGATTATGTATTAATTTCAGACAGATGGCGCAGATTTACGTTACTATCTAGACCCGAAGCATCTTCACTTATGTCTGCAACTGTTCACTCATCCTAATACCAATGACTTATCCTAAAACTGCTGAGTTATGCTAAAACTGCCGAGTCCACCTAAAACTTCTGAGTCATTTTAAAACTTCTAAGTCATCTTAAAATTGTTGTCTCATCCTAAAACTGCCGAGTCATCTTAAAACTGATGCCTCATCTTCAGCTGAGTCATCCTAAAATGTTTGAGTCATCTCAAAACTACAGATACATCTCTGCGATTATGTATTCATTTCAGGTAGATGCCTTAGATTACTGTTACTATCTAGACCCTAAGTATTCCCACTTATGTCCATCATATTAGGACATCGTCTGATTGGTAGTTTGTGATGAGTGACTTACGCAGTAGCTGTGGAAACGACAAAGAGGAGAAGTCCATAAAAGGTCTTCTGTAGTCTTGACGTACTGAAAATAGCTAAATCCGAGTTAATATTTCTGTTGAAAAATAGACTATCTGACGCAGCTATTGATAGACTTAATAGATTTTAAATAGATCTGGATGTTTTAATGTAGAGGTGATTTCAAGTCTTAGTGAGTTTGATTATTAGAATTAGAAGCTAGACAAGACTAAAATAACTTGAAAATAAATATTGTATATTTAAATTTAAATTCTGGACTAAATGAAAGTGATTCTGATTTTTAAAGGCAAATGAATATATTTTTTGGGCAGAAAAAAGCTCCCGGAAATCTTAACCAAAACCATAAAAAAATTTTAAAAGTAAATTGTTTTATTTTTCATTTTTTTA
This sequence comes from Stomorhina lunata, assembly GCA_933228675.1. NCBI lineage: Eukaryota > Metazoa > Arthropoda > Insecta > Diptera > Rhiniidae > Stomorhina > Stomorhina lunata. Next base: position 43,014,200 of record OW121740.1, on the reverse strand, counting down.
ACTAAACTACGAGACTTTAGTAAATATTAATATCAGACTTCAATTAAAAAACTGAAACCTGACATGTTTATTAAATCAAAAGCAACGAATATCTCTATGAAACTATGTTGGGAACATTTTTTTATGAACGTTTCCCATCGGCACTAACTACGTGTCTTTATAAGATTTCATACATTGTTGTATGCTGTAGTAAATTTAATATTAGGGTACAACAGAAAAAATGCAAAAAAAAAATTTAATTTGTTTGAATAAAAAGATACAGATAAACTTGATCCTTTAAAGTAAAACAGATTTAAAATGTTATTAAAAAAAATTCTGCTAAATTTAGACCTGTAAATTTTTTAACATAAATATTAATGTAAATGTTGTACATTTTCATATGTAAACCTTTATATTAAAGCTCTTTACACATGAACACCACAAAAAGTTGAAAACTAGAAATTTCAATGCAATTTCATTTTTAATACACTTTTTTTATGTACATTCTTATGTACATATGTACATACATATGTATATATTAAAAGAAGGGCTGTCGTAAAACACTATTCTTTAAATTGTTGAAAATTTAATTTGCAAAAAAGGTGTTCAGCTATAAATTGTTCTTTAACAAAATTTTCTTTTGTTAACACTTGATGTATACAAACGCAATTATAGTGGATTTCAGAAAGTGAGTCTTAAATCAGGTCCGATGGAATCTTATATTCTTAAACGAGCAATAATTGTATGTATTTATATATATATATATATATATATATATATATATATATATATATATATATATATCTTATATTCTTAAACGAGCAATAATTGTATATATATATATATATATATATAGAATGACTATCTCGAAAACGGCTCTAACGATTTTGATAAAATTTGGACAGTGGGTATCTTCTTTGATGTATAGGTCGAAGAAGAAGGGACTTTTGGAACCTTTGCCTCTAAGAGGGTAAAAACGGGTAAAAAGGGGAAAAAATCGAAAACGCTATATCTCCTTAAGTAATAGGTATAGAAACAAAATTTAAATTACGTTTTAAACAGCTATGAAAATAAACGGACAGGTGTTTGGTACTTTTTTGAAACTATGTCCGATAAGGGGTAAAAAAGGGTGAAAATAGTTTTTTTGGTACCTTTTTAACCCACTCTTATATTTTAAACTAAGGAATATAGAAAGAAACTTTGTACTGCAATCAATAGATGTGAAAGAAATATTGAACACGTATTTGGTACTTTTTTGATTTTGTGGCCAAAATGTGTAAAAAAGGGATAAACTGATAACTTAACATCTACAAAAGTAATATGAATAGGAAAATTATGTTAACTGCTTCCTAATAAAATGTATCGAATTCAATTGGTACCAAAGAAGTTCCAATTATGTATATGGAACTTTTTGAAATTAGGGGATAAAAAGGGGAAAAAATTGGTAATGTTATAACTTTAAAACAAATTAATGTTTGTCTGTATGTATGTTCTTTATAGAATAGTAAAGTGTGATTTTGATCATGTTATGCTCTTTAGCAAAGATGTTGCGGATAAGCCGGCGGAGGTTTTTAAGTTGGTAAACCGAATTTCCGACAGGTGGCGCCACTGAAAATTACTAAAAATTAATTAAATCGTAAACTGTACATTTGATCATACTATGATCTTTTGCAAAGTTGTATCGCATGAGCCGGCGAATGCTTTTTAATAGGTGGGAATAATTTCCGACAGGTGGCGCTACTGAAAATTACTTAAAGTCAATTTAATCGTAAGCTGTACATATAATCATGCTATAATCTTTAGCAATGTTGTTGCACATGAGCCGACGAAGGTTTCTTAGTTGGTATGAAGAAATTTCGACAGGTGGCGCCACTGAAATTTACTTAAAGTCAATTTATTTGTGGCCAATATAGCAATTCCGGGAAGTGGGACCTATGGGAGGTACCATAAATAATGGACCGATTTTGACCAATTTCAATAGCCTTGGCCAAATTTCATCAACTTATCTTTAGAATTGCGACCTGTAGTTTGATTACAAGGTTTACATGGGGGTCCAGCCAGGCAGCCAGACGGACGGAGGGACGGACATCGCTAAATCGACTCAGAAAGTGATTCTAAGCCTACTGGTATACTAAAAGGTGGGTCTAAGACAAATATTTCTATGCTTTACATACATCAGCACAAACTTATAATTACCTTTCCACCTATGGTGGTGAAGGGTATAATGAATTAAATCGTAAACTGTGCATTTGATCAGACTATAATCTTTAGCAAAGTTGTTGCGCATGAGTCGACGGAGGTTTCTGTTGGTATCACCAATTTTCAAAATTATTTAAAATGAGTTAAACTGTAACTGTATAAAATAAAATATATAAAAACTTTAAAATTTGCCTCAAAATGCTTATCATAAAGCCCCGAGCAAGGCTCGGTCAACCAGGTACTATTATCATAATGCCTCCAAATTAGTCTAGTCTTAGTCTATGCCTTAGTCTATGTGTTAGTCTATGTCTTAGTCTATGTCTTAGTCTATGTCTTAGTCTATGTCTTAGTCTATGTCTTAGTCTATGTCTTAGTCTATGTCTTAGTCTATGTCTTAGTCTATGTCTTAGTCTATGTCTTAGTCTATGTCTTAGTCTATGTCTTAGTCTATGTCTTAGTCTATGTCTTAGTCTATGTCTTAGTCTATGTCTTAGTCTATGTCTTAGTCTATGTCTTAGTCTATGTCTTAGTCTATGTCTTAGTCTATGTCTTAGTCTATGTCTTAGTCTATGTCTTAGTCTATGTCTTAGTCTATGTCTTAGTCTATGTCTTAGTATATGTCTTAGTCTATGTCTTAGTCTATGTCTTAGTCTATGTCTTAGTCTATGTCTTAGTATATGTCTTAGTCTATGTCTTAGTCTATGTCTTAGTCTATGTCTTAGTCTATGTCTTAGTCTATGTCTTAGTCTATGTCTTAGTCTATGTCTTAGTCTATGTCTTAGTCTATGTCTTAGTCTATGTCTTAGTCTATGTCTTAGTCTATGTCTTAGTCTATGTCTTAGTCTATGTCTTAGTCTATGTCTTATTATATGTCTAAGTCTATGTCTTAGTCTTTGTCTTAGTCTATGTCTTAGTCTATGTCTTAGTCTATGTCTTAGTCTATGTCTTAGTTTATGTCTTAGTCTATGTCAGTCTATGTCAGTCTATATCAGTCTATGTCAGTCTATGTCAGTCTATGTCAGTCTATGTCAGTCTATGTCAGTCTATGTCAGTATATGTCTTAGTCTATGTCTTAGTCTATGTCTTAGTCTATGTCTTAGTCTATGTCTTAGTCTATGTCTTAGTCTATGTCTTAGTCTATGTCTTAGTCTATGTCTTAGTCTATGTCTTAGTCTATGTCTTTGTCTATGTCTTAGTCTATGTCTTAGTCTATGTCTTAGTCTATGTCTTTGTCTATGTCTTAGTCTATGTCTTAGTCTATGTCTAAGTCTATGTCTTAGTCTATGTCTTAGTCTATGTCTATGTCTTAGTCTATGTCTATGTCTATGTCTATGTCTATGTCTATGTCTATGTCTATGTCTATGTCTATGTCTATGTCTATGTCTATGTCTATGTCTATGTCTATGTCTATGTCTATGTCTATGTCTATGTCTATGTCTATGTCTATGTCTATGTCTATGTCTATGTCTATGTCTATGTCTATGTCTATGTCTATGTCTATGTCTATGTCTATGTCTATGTCTATGTCTATGTCTATGTCTATGTCTATGTCTATGTCTATGTCTATGTCTATGTCTATGTCTATGTCTATGTCTATGTCTATGTCTATGTCTATGTCTATGTCTATGTCTATGTCTATGTCTATGTCTATGTCTATGTCTATGTCTATGTCTATGTCTATGTCTATGTCTATGTCTATGTCTATGTCTATGTCTATGTCTATGTCTATGTCTATGTCTATGTCTATGTCTATGTCTATGTCTATGTCTATGTCTATGTCTATGTCTATGTCTATGTCTATGTCTATGTCTATGTCTATGTCTATGTCTATGTCTATGTCTATGTCTATGTCTATGTCTTAGTCTATGTCTTAGTCTATGTCTTAGTCTATGTCTTAGTCTATGTCTTAGTCTATGTCTTTGTCTATGTCTTAGTCTATGTCTTAGTCTATGTCTTAGTATATGTCTTAGTCTATGTCTTAGTCTATGTCTTAGTCTATGTCTTAGTCTATGTATTAGTCTATGTCTTAGTCTATGTCTTAGTCTATGTCTTAGTCTATGTCTTATTCTATGGGTTAGTCTATGTCTTAGTCTATGTCGTAGTCTATGTCTTATTCTATGTCTTATTCTATGTCTTAGTCTATGTCTTAGTTTATGTCTTAGTCTATGCCTTAGTCTTTGTCTTAGTCTATGTCTTAATCTATGTCCTAATCTATGTCTTAGCCTATATCTTAACTACATCTTAGTAAATATCATAGAATATGTCTGAAATACTTTGATCATTGACTTCAGCAACAGTTTACGTCCAAAATGCCTTTAAGACTCTCTGCATCTAAAGCATTTTGAATTACCTTTTGTGGCAAAAGCCCTACATTGTGTTGCATGATTCTGAGGTGTTTGGTTGTTTGTGTGTGTGTGTGTGTGAGTAGAGCATTTTAGTGCGGTTTTGTTACACTTTTGGCTTATTTTAAACTCAATTAAGCTTCAATTGCAAACAGTTGATGTTAAAATGCACGAGTTTACAATTTGAGGTAAAAAGACGTAAATAACTAAAATGGAATGGAAACCGAAAGAACCGACTCTGACCTCAAAATGGTGAAATGCTATTAAATGGGTTGTTATTGTTATTGCTATACGTTTTATTTATTTTTTCTGGTTTGTGGCAAGAAAGAGTGTAATGTAATTTATTTTATATTGGATTGGCTTCAGCATAAGAAATGTATTTTACTCCTCGTTTTTTTGATATTTCTTTACACCTAAACCGTGTTAAATTGTCGTTGTTCATTTTTGGTTTAGGTTTGCAAACTTGCAACAAAATGTTGTATGTTACAATGTTTAGTTGTGGGCGGAGAATAAACTTTGTATGCATTCACTTTAATACCTTTCTACAAAACTTTTTATATTGTTTAATTTATTTTCTTGGTTTTTTGTTTGCTCATTAAGTGTTTTTTTTTTGTTTTTGTTTTATTGTTATTAGAGTATGAATAGGAATTGTTGCAAATATTGTGGAGTTATTTATCAAGAAACTTATTAGAGCTTCAAGTTACCTGCAGTTGAAAGTTTGTTCTTGGTTCTTGCTGTATTCGAAGTTCATCAGAGTATGAATTATTCGATGTACTTTATATATCTTAAGGGGTTAAATTTAATTTTGTTACAGTTAAGAAAGTGAAGAGTTAAGAATATATACAATCGTTTATGTTTATTTAATTTTCAACATTTCTCTTGTTAATGGCGTAAGATAAAAGCGGGAATAAGTATTGTCATTAGTTAGAATTATCACGAATGAAAAGTCATTGTAACAAAAGAATTTTTGCTTATACGTCTTAGTCTATGTCTTGGTTAATATCTTATTCTATGTTTTAGTCTATGCCCTAGCCTATATCACAGTCTATGTCTTAGTTTATGTCTTAGTCTATGTCTTAGTCTATATCTTAGTCTATATCTTAGTCTACGTCTTAGTGTATATCATAGCCTATATCTAATCCTATGTCTTAATTTATGTCTTAGTCTATGTCTCTATAAATTTCTTAGTTTATATCTATTTCTATATTTTAGTTTACGTCTTAGTCTTAGTCTAAGTCTATGTCTTAGTTTATATCTTGGTCTAAGTCTTAGTCTATGTCTTAAACTATATCGTAGTCTATGTTTTAGTCTATATCTTAGTATATGCCTTATAGTATATTTTAGTCTATGTCTTAGTCTATGTCTTAGTCTATGTCTTAGTCTATGTCTTAGTTTATGTCTTAGTCAATGTCTATGTCTTAGTCTATGTCTTAGTCTATGTCTTAGTCTATATCTTAGTCTATGTCTTAGTCTATGTCTTAGTATATGCCTTAGTCTATGTCTTAGTCTATATCTTAGTCTATGTCTTAGTCTATGTCTTAGTCTATATCTTAGTCTATGTCTTAGTCTATATCTTAGTCTATGTCTTAGTCTATATCTTAGTCTATGTCTTAGTCTATGTCTTAGTATATGTCTTAGTCTATGTCTTAGTCTATGTCTTAGTATATGTCTTAGTCTATGTCTTAGTCTATGTCTTAGTCTATGTCTTAGTCTATATCTTAGTCTATGTCTTAGTATATGTCTTAGTATATGTCTTAGTCTATATCTTAGTCTATATCTTAGTCTATGTCTTAGTCTATGTCTTAGTATATGTCTTAGTCTATGTCTTAGTCTATGTCTTAGTCTATGTCTTAGTCTATATCTTAGTCTATGTCTTAGTCTATGTCTTAGTATATGTCTTAGTCTATGTCTTAGTCTATATCTTAGTCTATGTCTTAGTCTATGTCTTAGTATATGTCTTAGTCTATGTCTTAGTCTATGTCTTAGTATATGTCTTAGTCTATGTCTTAGTCTATGTCTTAGTCTATGTCTTAGTCTATATCTTAGTCTATGTCTTAGTCTATGTCTTAGTATATGTCTTAGTCTATGTCTTAGTCTATATCTTAGTCTATGTCTTAGTCTATGTCTTAGTATATGTCTTAGTCTATGTCTTAGTCTATGTCTTAGTCTATGTCTTAGTCTATATCTTAGTCTATGTCTTAGTCTATGTCTTAGTATATGTCTTAGTCTATGTCTTAGTCTATGTCTTAGTATATGTCTTAGTCTATGTCTTAGTCTATGTCTTAGTCTATGTCTTAGTCTATATCTTAGTCTATGTCTTAGTCTATGTCTTAGTATATGTCTTAGTCTATGTCTTAGTCTATGTCTTAGTATATGTCTTAATCTATGTCTTAGTCTATGTCTTAGTCTATATCTTAGTCTATGTCTTAGTCTATGTCTAAGTCTATGTCTTAGTCTATGTCTTAGTCTATGTCTTAGTCTATATCTTAGTCTATCTCTTAGTCTATGTCTTAGTCTATGTCTTAGTCTATATCTTAGTCTATGTCTTAGTCTATGTCTTAGTATATGTCTTAGTCTATGTCTTAGTATATGTCTTAGTCTATATTTTATTCTATGTCTTAGTCTATGACTAAGTCTATATCTTAGTCTTTGTCTTAGTCTATGTCTTAGTCTATGTCTTAGTCTATGTCTTAGTCTATGTCTTAGTCTATGTCTTAGTCTATGTCTTAGTCTATGTCTTAGTCTATATCTTAGTCTATGTCTTAGTCTATGTCTAAGTCTATGTCTTAGTCTATGTCTTAGTCTATGTCTTAGTCTATATCTTAGTCTATGTCTTAGTCTATGTCTTAGTATATGTCTTAGTCTATGTCTTAGTATATGTCTTAGTCTATATTTTATTCTATGTCTTAGTCTATGACTAAGTCTATATCTTAGTCTTTGTCTTAGTCTATGTCTTAGTCTATGTTTTAGTCTATGTCTTAGTCTATGTCTTAGTCTATGTCTTAGTCTATGTCTTAGTCTATGTCTTAGTCTATGTCTTAGTCTATGTCTTAGTTTATGTCTTAGTCTATGTCTTAGTCTATGTCTTAGTATATGTCTTAGTCTATATTTTATTCTATGTCTTAGTCTATGTCTTAGTCTATGTCTTAGTCTATGTCTTAGTCTATGTCTTAGTCTATGTCTTAGTCTATGTCTTAGTCTATGTCTTAGTCTATGTCTTAGTCTATGTCTTAGTCTATGTCTTAGTCTATGTCTTAGTCTATGTCTTAGTTTATGTCTTAGTCTATGTCTTAGTCTAAATCTTAGTCTATGTCTTAGTCTATGTCTTAGTCTATGTCTTAGTCTATGTCTTAGTCTATATCTTAGTCTATGTCTTAGTCTATGTCTTAGTCTATGTCTTAGTCTATGTCTTAGTCTATGTCTTAGTCTATGTCTTAGTCTATGTCTTAGTCTATGTCTTAGTCTATGTCTTAGTCTATATCTTAGTCTATGTCTTAGTCTATGTCTTAGTCTATGTCTTAGTCTATGTCTTAGTCTATGTCTTAGTCTATGTCTTAGTCTATGTCTTAGTTTATGTCTTAGTCTATGTCTTAGTCTATGTCTTAGTATATGTCTTAGTCTATATTTTATTCTATGTCTTAGTCTATGTCTTAGTCTATGTCTTAGTCTATGTCTTAGTCTATGTCTTAGTCTATGTCTTAGTCTATGTCTTAGTCTATGTCTTAGTCTATGTCTTAGTCTATGTCTTAGTCTATGTCTTAGTCTATGTCTTAGTCTATGTCTTAGTTTATGTCTTAGTCTATGTCTTAGTCTATGTCTTAGTTTATGTCTTAGTCTATGTCTTAGTCTATGTCTTAGTATATGTCTTAGTCTATATTTAATTCTATGTCTTAGTCTATGCCTAAGTCTATATCTTAGTCTTTGTCTTAGTCTATGTCTTAGTCTATGTCTTAGTCTATGTCTTAGTCTATGTCTTAGTCTATGTCTTAGTGTATGTCTTAGTCTATGTCTTAGTCTATGTGTTAGTCTATATCATAGCATATGTCTCATAATATGGATTAGTCTATATTTAGTCTTTGTAACAATGACTTTATGATGCTAAATCTTCTCCTTAATGATTTTGACTATACGAATGTCCTCCAAAACCTTCCTCTGTGCTTTCATAATTATCACTGGCCATTGCCGCTGCTTTCAATGCTTTCGCCTTTTGTCTCTTAAAGCTTTCACATGTAAATTATTTTCCCTTTCCTTGGCATAAGAATTTTAATTGTTGTCATAAATTCATGGCCTGACATATAAAGGTTGCCTTATAATACGTTTTATGAGTATAATAAATATAGATAAGAAAAAAAAACATTTTACATTTTACTTTGTAACAATAAAAAGTGAGAAATTCTACATATTTACGTTTGTTATAAATTTAAAATAAAAGTGTCTGTTTTCGGTGGTAATTTCTTAAATTATATACATCTGTTTTTAGGATCTGTTGAAATGGTTTAAATTTTAAGTTATGTTTCTTTAAAACTTAAATGAAATACTTTTTAATAAAAAATTCCAGCATGTGTTTCTAAAATCGTATATGTATTAGTGTACTTGTACATGTATTTGCATAAAAACAGACTGTCACTCATTCATTTGATGTTTTGCATAAGCCTTTAATAATATTGTCTGTGTCACAAGAAATAAAAATTTACATACATGTGTCCTTTATTGTATCCTTTTAAGTAATATTATCACTTTATTAATACAAACAGGAATATGTACTTACATACGTATAAGTAATGTCTATATTTCATAACTTGTACGTACATACTATAAGACACTGTGTGAAATTTGTATAAAAGTGATATTTTTAATGCAGGTTCGAAAATTTTTCTATAGAAAAATATTTCTAACGAAAATTTTTCTATAGAAAAATTATTCTAACGAAAATTTTTGTATAGAAAAATTATTCTAACGAAAATTTTTGTATAGAAAAATTATTCTAACGATAATTTTTGTATAGAAAAATTATTCTAACGAAAATTTTTGTATAGAAAAATTATTCTAACGAAAATTTTTCTATAGAAAAATTATTCTAACGAAAATTTTTGTATAGAAAAATTATTCTAACGAAAATTTTTGTATAGAAAAATTATTCTAACGAAAATTTTTGTATAGAAAAATTATTCTAACGAAAATTTTTGTATAGAAAAATTATTCTAACGAAAATTTTTGTATAGAAAAATTATTCTAACGAAAATTTTTGTATAGAAAAATTATTCTAACGAAAATTTTTGTATAGAAAAATTATTCTAACGAAAATTTTTGTATAGAAAAATTATTCTAACGAAAATTTTTGTATAGAAAAATTATTCTAACGAAAATTTTTGTATAGAAAAATTATTCTAACGAAAATTTTTGTATAGAAAAATTATTCTAACGAAAATTTTTGTATAGAAAAATTATTCTAACGAAAATTTTTGTATAGAAAAATTATTCTAACGAAAATTTTTCTATAGAAAAATTATTCTAACGAAAATTTTTCTATAGAAAAATTATTCTAACGAAAATTTTTCTATAGAAAAATTATTCTAACGAAAATTTTTCTATAGAAAAATTATTCTAACGAAAATTTTTCTATAGAAAAATTATTCTAACGAAAATTTTTCTATAGAAAAATTATTCTAACGAAAATTTTTCTATAGAAAAATTATTCTAACGAAAATTTTTCTATAGAAAAATTATTCTAACTTAAATTTTTCTATAGAAAAATATTTCTAACGAAAATTTTTCTATAGAAAAATATTTCTAACGAAAATTTTTCTATAGAAAAATTATTCTAACGAAAAATTTTCTATAGAAAAATTATTCTAACGAAAATTTTTCTATAGAAAAATTATTCTAACGAAAATTTTTCTATAGAACAATAATTCTAACGAAAATTTTTGTATAGAAAAATTATTCTAACGAAAATTTTTCTATAGAAAAATATTTCTAACGAAAATTTTTCTATAGAAAAATATTTCTAACGAAAATTTTTCTATAGAAAAATTATTCTAACGAAAATTTTTCTATAGAAAAATTATTCTAACGAAAATTTTTCTATAGAAAAATTATTCTAACTTAAATTTTTCTATAGAAAAATATTTCTAACGAAAATTTTTCTATAGAAAAATATTTCTAACGAAAATTTTTCTATAGAAAAATTATTCTAACGAAAATTTTTCTATAGAAAAATTATTCTAACGAAAATTTTTCTATAGAAAAATTATTCTAACGAAAATTTTTCTATAGAAAAATTATTCTAACGAAAATTTTTCTATAGAAAAATTATTCTAACTTAAATTTTTCTATAGAAAAATATTTCTAACGAAAATTTTTCTATAGAAAAATATTTCTAACGAAAATTTTTCTATAGAAAAATTATTCTAACGAAAATTTTTCTATAGAAAAATTATTCTAACGAAAATTTTTCTATAGAAAAATTATTCTAACGAAAATTTTTCTATAGAACAATAATTCTAACGAAAATTTTTCTATAGAAAAATTATTCTAACGAAAATTTTTCTATAGAAAAATTATTCTAACTTAAATTTTTCTATAGAAAAATATTTCTAACGAAAATTTTTCTATAGAAAAATATTTCTAACGAAAATTTTTCTATAGAAAAATATTTCTAACGAAAATTTTTCTATAGAAAAATATTTCTAACGAAAATTTTTCTACAGAAAAATATTTCTAACGAAAATTTTTCTATAGAAAAATATTTCTAACGAAAATTTTTCTATAGAAAAATATTTCTAACGAAAATTTTTCTATAGAAATATATTTCTAACGAAAATTTTTCTATAGAAAAATATTTCTATCGAAAATTTTTCTATAGAAAAATATTTCTATCGAAAATTTTTCTATAGAAAAATATTTCTATCGAAAATTTTTCTATAGAAAAAAAAAAAAATATTTCTATTGAAAATTTTTCTATAGAAAAATATTTCTATTGAAAATTTTTCTATAGAAAAATATTTCTATTGAAAATTTTTCTATAGAAAAATATTTCTATCGAAAATTTTTCTATAGAAAAATATTTCTATCGAAAATTTTTCTATAGAAAAATATTTCTGTCGAAAATTTTTCTATAGAAAAAAAAAAAATATTTCTATTGAAAATTTTTCTATAGAAAAATATTTCTATTGAAAATTTTTCTATAGAAAAATATTTCTATCGAAAATTTTTCTATAGAAAAATATTTCTATCGAAAATTTTTCTATAGAAAAATATTTCTATCTTAAATTTTTCTATAGAAAAATATTTCTATCGAAAATTTTTCTATAGAAAAATATTTCTATCGAAATTTTTTCCATAGAAAAATATTTCTATCGAAATTTTTTCCATAGAAAAATATTTCTATCGAAAATTTTTCTATAGAAAAATATTTCGATCGAAAATTTTTCGATAGAAAAATATTTCTATCGAAAATTTTTCGATAGAAAAATATTTCTATCGAAAATTTTTCTATAGAAAAATATTTCTATCGAAAATTTTTCTATAGAAAAATATTTCTATCGAAAATTTTTCTATAGAAAAATTATTCTAACGAAAATTTTTCTATAGAAAAATTATTCTAACGAAAATTTTTGTATAGAAAAATTATTCTAACGAAAATTTTTGTATAGAAAAATTATTCTAACGAAAATTTTTGTATAGAAAAATTATTCTAACGAAAATTTTTGTATAGAAAAATTATTCTAACGAAAATTTTTGTATAGAAAAATTATTCTAACGAAAATTTTTGTATAGAAAAATTATTCTAACGAAAATTTTTGTATAGAAAAATTATTCTAACGAAAATTTTTGTATAGAAAAATTATTCTAACGAAAATTTTTGTATAGAAAAATTATTCTAACGAAAATTTTTGTATAGAAAAATTATTCTAACGAAAATTTTTGTATAGAAAAATTATTCTAACGAAAATTTTTGTATAGAAAAATTATTCTGACGAAAATTTTTGTATAGAAAAATTATTCTAACGAAAATTTTTCTATAGAAAAATTATTCTAACGAAAATTTTTCTATAGAAAAATTATTCTAACGAAAATTTTTCTATAGAAAAATTATTCTAACGAAAATTTTTCTATAGAAAAATTATTCTAACGACAATTTTTCTATAGAAAAATAATTCTAACGAAAATTTTTCTATAGACAAATTTTTCTAACGAAAATTTTTCTATAGAAAAATTATTCTAACGAAAATTTTTCTATAGAAAAATTATTCTAACGAAAATTTTTCTATAGAAAAATTATTCTAACGAAAATTTTTCTATAGAAAAATTATTCTAACGAAAATTTTTCTATAGAAAAATTATTCTAACGAAAATTTTTCTATAGAAAAATTATTCTAACGAAAATTTTTCTATAGAAAAATTATTCTAACGAAAATTTTTCTATAGAAAAATTACTCTAACGAAAATTTTTCTATAGAACAATTATTCTAACGAAAATTTTTCTATAGAAAAATTATTCTAACGAAAATTTTTCTATAGAAAAATATTTCTAACGAAAATTTTTCTATAGAAAAATATTTCTAACGAAAATTTTTCTATAGAAAAATATTTCTAACGAAAATTTTTCTATAGAAAAATATTTCTAACGAAAATTTTTCTATAGAAAAATATTTCTAACGAAAATTTTTCTATAGAAAAATATTTCTAACGAAAATTTTTCTATAGAAAAATATTTCTAACGAAAATTTTTCTATAGAAAAATATTTCTAACGAAAATTTTTCTATAGAAAAATATTTCTAACGAAAATTTTTCTATAGAAAAATATTTCTAACGAAAATTTTTCTATAGAAAAATATTTCTAACGAAAATTTTTCTATAGAAAAATATTTCTAACGAAAATTTTTCTATAGAAAAATATTTCTAACGAAAATTTTTCTATAGAAAAATATTTCTAACGAAAATTTTTCTATAGAAAAATATTTCTAACGAAAATTTTTCTATAGAAATATATTTCTAACGAAAATTTTTCTATAGAAAAATATTTCTATGGAAAATTTTTCTATAGAAAAATATTTCTATCGAAAATTTTTCTATAGAAAAATATTTCTATCGAAAATTTTTCTATAGAAAAAAAAAAATATTTCTATTGAAAATTTTTCTATAGAAAAATATTTCTATTGAAAATTTTTCTATAGAAAAATATTTCTATCGAAAATTTTTCTATAGAAAAATATTTCTATCGAAAATTTTTCTATAGAAAAATATTTCTATCGAAAATTTTTCTATAGAAAAATATTTCTATCGAAATTTTTTCCATAGAAAAATATTTCTATCGAAATTTTTTCCATAGAAAAATATTTCTATCGAAAATTTTTCTATAGAAAAATATTTCGATCGAAAATTTTTCGATAGAAAAATATTTCTATCAAAAGTTTTTCGATAGAAAAATATTTCTATCGAAAATTTTTCTATAGAAAAATATTTCTATCGAAAATTTTTCTATAGAAAAATATTTCTATCGAAAATTTTTCTATAGAAAAATATTTCTATCGAAATTTTTTCCATAGAAAAATATTTCTATCCAAAATTTTTCTATAGAAAAATATTTCTATCGAAATTTTTTCTGTAGAAAAATATTTCTATCGAAAATTTTTCTATAGAAAAATATTTCTATCGAAAATTTTTTTATAGAAAAATATTTCTATCGAAAATTTTTCTATAGAAAAATATTTCTATCGAAAATTTTTCTATAGAAAAATATTTCTATCGAAAATTTTTCTATAGAAAAATTTTCGATAGAAATATTTTCTATAGAAAAATATTTCTATCGAAATTTTTTCTATAGAAAAATATTTCTAACGAAAATTTTTTTTATAGAAAAATATTTCTAACGAAAATTTTTCTATAGAAAAATATTTCTAACGAAAATTTTTCTATAGAAAAATATTTCTAACGAAAATTTTTCTATAGAAAAATATTTCTAACGAAAATTTTTCTATAGAAAAATATTTCTAACGAAAATTTTTCTATAGAAAAATATTTCTAACGAAAATTTTTCTATAGAAAAATATTTCTAACGAAAATATTTCTAACGAAAATTTTTCTATAGAAAAATATTTCTAACGAAAATTTTTCTATAGAAAAATATTTCTAACGAAAATTTTTCTATAGAAAAATATTTCTAACGAAAATTTTTCTATAGAAAAATATTTCTAACGAAAATTTTTCTATAGAAAAATATTTCTAACGAAAATTTTTCTATAGAAAAATATTTCTAACGAAAATTTTTCTATAGAAAAATATTTCTAACGAAAATTTTTCTATAGAAAAATATTTCTAACGAAAATTTTTCTATAGAAAAATATTTCTAACGAAAATTTTTCTATAGAAAAATATTTCTAACGAAAATTTTTCTATAGAAAAATATTTCTAACGAAAATTTTTCTATAGAAAAATATTTCTAACGAAAATTTTTCTATAGAAAAATATTTCTAACGAAAATTTTTCTATAGAAAAATATTTCTAACGAAAATTTTTGTATAGAAAAATATTTCTATTGAAAATTTTTCTATAGAAAAATATTTTTATAGGGGGTGTCAACTAGGCGGCCTAGATCGAATATAGTACTTCCGTACTTGTTACGAGTATTTATATTTTTAGGATAGCGATTATTTCTCTTAAATGAAAAACAAACAAAAGCCTTGGAATAAATGTTTTCTGTTTTGCGAAATTCCAAAAGTAACGAAAAATTGAAAGTAGGCAAAATAAGGCCACAGAACTCTGGAGCATCCCCATATTCACAACATCTGTTTTCAATAAGTACAAATACATATTGATTTTAGTACATTCTCGTTTTATTTGTTCAATTTATTTAATCTTAAAGAACTTTTATTGCTCGCTTTATTTGTATAGACTAATAAAATGATTACTTTTCTGTTTATAAATCAATCGATGAAAATGAAAGTGTATAAATAAAAAATGTTAAGTAAATATGTGAAAGTAATGTTTACATAACGCTTATTTGAATGAATAAATTAAATTATATTTAATTGAATTGATTTAAATTTTCAGTTACTTGCCAATATTTATTGCTACTACTAAAAAATACTGTAACTTCTAATATTATCCTTAATTAGCGTATTCGGTTTATCTTTCCTTTTGTTTGATTTAAAAAACGTAAATTCTATCTATTAAAAATTCAAAGGCAAAAAAAGGATATGTGAAAAACTTCTTATACAAAAAAGATAGGTAAATAATTCAAATTTTATGTATAACTACATACAAAACAACAAATTGTACAAAAATAAAATTCATCATTTCTTTTAAGTTTTAAGGGGAAGAAATAAAAATTGCCATATTAATCATTTTATCAAATATCAATTGCTTAAGATACTTTTTTGATTTTAACTTAAGTTATAAACATCAAAACACGGACAAGAATATATGAAACAAAATCTGAAGCTAGAACAAAAATTTGATTTATTAAATTTTGTATTTCAAAACATGTCCTTAATTTGTGCCAGAATTTGAAAATATTTCATAATTAATAATTTTCTTAATACTAAGAAATTATTTATTAATTTGAACATAAAATTCAAATAAAAAATTTGAAATACCAAATAAAGGATATATGAAAAACTTCTTAAGGACGAAATATAGAACCAAACTAATTATTCTATTTTTAAGTCAACATAAAACTACAAATTGTAACATTTAAATAACAGCAATATCATATAAAAAATTTCTTTTTAAATAAAATATTCGAAGTTTTTTGATATTTATAGAAAATTTCTTAACTTTAATGCTTATTAAAGCGATGGGAAAAAGAGCAACTTAAGTTATAAACATTAAAACAAGGAAAAGAATATATGAAACAAAATCTTAAGGGCAAAAGCTAGCATCAAATTTTGTTTTATTTAATTTTGTATTTAAAAATTTGTCCTTAATTTGTGTCAGAATTTGAAAATATTTCATTATTAATAATTTTCTTAATACTAAGAAATTATTTATTAATTTGAACATAAAATTCAAATAAAAAATTTGAAATACCAAATAAAGGATATATGAAAAACTTCTTAAGGACGAAATATACAACCAAACTAATAATTCTATTTTTAAGTCCACATAAAACTACAAATTGTAACATTTAAATAAAAGCAATTTTATATAAAAAAATTCTTTTAAAATCAAATATTCAAAATTTTTTGATATTTATAGAAATTTCTTAACTTTAATGGTTATTAATGCGATAGAAAGAAGTGTCTTGTGTAGTCTGTATTTTTAACTTCATATTGGACGTTACATTGTACCATTTAAGTATTTTGATCTTTGGTATTATTTTTATAGGAAATTTTTCAACAATTTCTTATTTCTAAAAGAAATTTTTCAAAAATTTCTTATTTTTATCGGAAATTTTTCAAAAATTTCTTATGTTTATAAGAAATTTTTCAAAAATTTTTTATTTTTGTAGGAAATATTTCAAAAATTTCTTATTTTTACAGGAAATTTTTCAAAAATTTTTATATTTATAGGAAATTTTTTGAAAATTTCTTATTTTTTATAGGAAATTTTTCAAAAATTTCCTATTTTTATAAGAAATTTTTCAAAAATTTCCTATTTTTACAGGAAACTATCCAAAAATTTCCTTTTTTATAGGAAATTTTTCAAAAGTTTCTTTTTTATAGGAAATTTTTCTTTTATTTTTTTTTCTTTTTATTTTTATAGGAATTTTTTCAAAAATTTCTGTTTTTTATAAAAAACTTTCCAAAAATTTCTTATTTTTATATGAATTTTTTCAAAAATTTCTTATTATTATTGAGCATTTTTCAAAAATTTCTTACTTCTATAGGAAATTTTTTAAAAATTTCTTATTTTTATAGGAAATTTTTTAAAAATTTCTTATTTTTAAAGGAAATTTTTTCAAAATTTCTTATTTTTATAGGAAATTTTTTAAAAATTTCTTGTTTTTATAGGAATTTTTTTAAAAATTTCTTATATTTTTTATATAGGAAATTTTTTAAAAATTTCTTATTTTTATAGGAAATTTTTCAATAATATTTTATTTTTATAAGAAATTTAAAAAAAATCTTATTTTTATGGGAAGTTTTTTAAAAATTTCTTATTTTTATAAGAAATTTTTTAAAAATTTGCTGTTTTTATAGGAAATTTTTTAAAATTTTCCTATTTTTATAGGAAACTATTCAAAAATTTCCTTTTTTATACGAAATTTTTCAAAAGTTTCCTTTTTTCATAGAAAATTTTTCAAAAATTTCCTTTTTTATAGGAAATTTTTCAAAAATTTCCTTTTTTTTAGGAAATTTTTCTTTTATTTTATTTTTTTTTTTCTTTTTATTTTTATAATAATTTTTTCAAAAATTTCTGTTTTGTATAAAAAACTTTCCAAAAATTTCTTATTTCTATATGAATTTTTTCAAAAATTTCCTATTTTTATAGGAAATTTTTCAAAAATTTCCTATTTTTATAGGAAATTTTTAAAAAATTTCCTATTTTTATAGGAAATTTTTAAAAAATTTCCTATTTTTATAGGAAATTTTTCAAAAATTTCCTATTTTTATAGGAAATTTTTCAAAAATTTCCTATTTTTATAGGAAATTTTTCAAAAATTTCCTATTTTTATAGGAAATTTTTCAAAAATTTCCTATTTTTATAGGAAATTTTTCAAAAATTTCCTATTTTTATAGGAAATTTTTCAAAAATTTCCTATTTTTATAGGAAATTTTTCAAAAATTTCCTATTTTTATAGGAAATTTTTCAAAAATTTCCTATTTTTATAGGAAATTTTTCAAAAATTTCCTATTTTTATAGGAAATTTTTCAAAAATTTCCTATTTTTATAGGAAATTTTTCAAAAATTTCCTATTTTTATAGGAAATTTTTCTAAAATTTCCTATTTTTATAGGAAATTTTTCTAAAATTTCCTATTTTTATAGGAAATTTTTCAAAAATTTCCTATTTTTATAGGAAATTTTTCAAAAATTTCCTATTTTTATAGGAAATTTTTCAAAAATTTCCTATTTTTATAGGAAATTTTTCAAAAATTTCCTATTTTTATAGGAAATTTTTCAAAAATTTCCTATTTTTATAGGAAATTTTTCAAAAATTTCCTATTTTTGTAGGAAATTTTTCAAAAATTTCCTATTTTTATAGGAAATTTTTCAAAAATTTCCTATTTTTATAGGAAATTTTTCAAAAATTTCCTATTTTTATAGGAAATTTTTCAAAAATTTCCTATTTTTATAGGAAATTTTTCAAAAATTTCCTATTTTTATAGGAAATTTTTCAAAAATTTCCTATTTTTATAGGAAATTTTTCAAAAATTTCCTATTTTTATAGGAAATTTTTCAAAAATTTCCTATTTTTATAGGAAATTTTTCAAAAATTTCCTATTTTTATAGGAAATTTTTCAAAAATTTCCTATTTTTATAGGAAATTTTTCAAAAATTTCCTATTTTTATAGGAAATTTTTCAAAAATTTCCTATTTTTATAGGAAATTTTTCAAAAATTTCCTATTTTTATAGGAAATTTTTAAAAATTTCCTATTTTTATAGGAAATTTTTAAAAATTTCCTATTTTTATAGGAAATTTTTCAAAAATTTCCTATTTTTATAGGAAATTTTTCAAAAATTTCCTATTTTTATAGAAAATTTTTCAAAAATTTCCTATTTTTATAGGAAATTTTTCAAAAATTTCCTATTTTTATAGGAAATTTTTCAAAAATTTCCTATTTTTATAGGAAATTTTTCAAAAATTTCCTATTTTTATAGGAAATTTTTCAAAAATTTCCTATTTTTATAGGAAATTTTTCAAAAATTTCCTATTTTTATAGGAAATTTTTCAAAAATTTCCTATTTTTATAGGAAATTTTTCAAAAATTTCCTATTTTTTATAGGAAATTTTTCAAAAATTTCCTATTTTTATAGGAAATTTTTCAAAAATTTCCTATTTTTATAGGAAATTTTTCAAAAATTTCCTATTTTTATAGGAAATTTTTCAAAAATTTCCTATTTTTATAGGAAATTTTTCAAAAATTTCCTATTTTTATAGGAAATTTTTCAAAAATTTCCTATTTTTATAGGAAATTTTTCAAAAATTTCCTATTTTTATAGGAAATTTTTCAAAAATTTCCTATTTTTATAGGAAATTTTTCAAAAATTTCCTATTTTTATAGGAAATTTTTCAAAAATTTCCTATTTTTATAGGAAATTTTTCAAAAATTTCCTATTTTTATAGGAAATTTTTCAAAAATTTCCTATTTTTATAGGAAATTTTTCAAAAATTTCCTATTTTTATAGGAAATTTTTCAAAAATTTCCTATTTTTATAGGAAATTTTTCAAAAATTTCCTATTTTTATAGGAAATTTTTCAAAAATTTCCTATTTTTATAGGAAATTTTTCAAAAATTTCCTATTTTTATAGGAAATTTTTCAAAAATTTCCTATTTTTATAGGAAATTTTTCAAAAATTTCCTATTTTTATAGGAAATTTTTCAAAAATTTCCTATTTTTATAGGAAATTTTTCAAAAATTTCCTATTTTTATAGGAAATTTTTCAAAAATTTCCTATTTTTATAGGAAATTTTTCAAAAATTTCCTATTTTTATAGGAAATTTTTCAAAAATTTCCTATTTTTATAGGAAATTTTTCAAAAATTTCCTATTTTTATAGGAAATTTTTCAAAAATTTCCTATTTTTATAGGAAATTTTTCAAAAATTTCCTATTTTTATAGGAAATTTTTCAAAAATTTCCTATTTTTATAGGAAATTTTTCAAAAATTTCCTATTTTTATAGGAAATTTTTCAAAAATTTCCTATTTTTATAGGAAATTTTTCAAAAATTTCCTATTTTTATAGGAAATTTTTCAAAAATTTCCTATTTTTATAGGAAATTTTTCAAAAATTTCCTATTTTTATAGGAAATTTTTCAAAAATTTCGTATTTTTATAGGAAATTTTTCAACAATTTCCTATTTTTATAGGAAATTTTTCAAAAATTTCCTATTTTTAAAGGAAATTTTTCAAAAATTTCCTATTTTTATAGGAAATTTTTCAAAAATTTCCTATTTTTATAGGAAATTTTTCAAAAATTTCCTATTTTTATAGGAAATTTTTCAAAAATTTCCTATTTTTATAGGAAATTTTTCAACAATTTCTTATTTTTATAGGAAATTTTTCAAAAATTTCCTATTTTTATAGGAAATTTTTCAAAAATTTCCTATTTTTATAGGAAATTTTTCAAAAATTTCCTATTTTTATAGGAAATTTTTCAAAAATTTCCTATTTTTATAGGAAATTTTTCAAAAATTTCCTATTTTTATAGGAAATTTTTCAAAAATTTCCTATTTTTATAGGAAATTTTTCAAAAATTTCCTATTTTTATAGGAAATTTTTCAAAAATTTCCTATTTTTATAGGAATTTTTTCAAAAATTTCCTATTTTTATAGGAAATTTTTCAAAAATTTCCTATTTTTATAGGAAATTTTTCAAAAATTTCCTATTTTTATAGGAAATTTTTCAAAAATTTCCTATTTTTATAGGAAATTTTTCAAAAATTTCCTATTTTTATAGGAAATTTTTCAAAAATTTCCTATTTTTATAAGAAATTTTTCAAAAATTTCCTATTTTTATAGGAAATTTTTCAAAAATTTCCTATTTTTATAGGAAATTTTTCAAAAATTTCCTATTTTTATAGGAAATTTTTCAAAAATTTCCTATTTTTATAGGAAATTTTTCAAAAATTTCCTATTTTTATAGGAAATTTTTCAAAAATTTCCTATTTTTATAGGAAATTTTTCAAAAATTTCCTATTTTTATAGGAAATTTTTCAAAAATTTCCTATTTTTATAGGAAATTTTTCAAAAATTTCCTATTTTTATAGGAAATTTTTCAAAAATTTCCTATTTTTATAGGAAATTTTTCAAAAATTTCCTATTTTTATAGGAAATTTTTCAAAAATTTCCTATTTTTATAGGAAATTTTTCAAAAATTTCCTATTTTTATAGGAAATTTTTCAAAAATTTCCTATTTTTATAGGAAATTTTTCAAAAATTTCCTATTTTTATAGGAAATTTTTCAAAAATTTCCTATTTTTATAGGAAATTTTTCAAAAATTTCCTATTTTTATAGGAAATTTTTCAAAAATTTCCTATTTTTATAGGAAATTTTTCAAAAATTTCCTATTTTTATAGGAAATTTTTCAAAAATTTCCTATTTTTATAGGAAATTTTTCAAAAATTTCCTATTTTTATAGAAAATTTTTCAAAAATTTCCTTTTTTATAGGAAATTTTTCAAAAATTTCCTATTTTTATAGGAAATTTTTCAAAAATTTCCTATTTTTATAGGAAATTTTTCAAAAATTTCCTATTTTTATAGGAAATTTTTCAAAAATTTCCTATTTTTATAGGAAATTTTTCAAAAATTTCCTATTTTTATAGGAAATTTTTCAAAAATTTCCTATTTTTATAGGAAATTTTTCAAAAATTTCCTATTTTTATAGGAAATTTTTCAAAAATTTCCTATTTTTATAGGAAATTTTTCAAAAATTTCCTATTTTTATAGGAAATTTTTCAAAAATTTCCTATTTTTATAGGAAATTTTTCAAAAATTTCCTATTTTTATAGGAAATTTTTCAAAAATTTCCTATTTTTATAGGAAATTTTTCAAAAATTTCCTATTTTTATAGGAAATTTTTCAAAAATTTCCTATTTTTATAGGAAATTTTTCAAAAATTTCCTATTTTTATAGGAAATTTTTCAAAAATTTCCTATTTTTATAGGAAATTTTTCAAAAATTTCCTATTTTTATAGGAAATTTTTCAAAAATTTCCTATTTTTATAGGAAATTTTTCAAAAATTTCCTATTTTTATAGGAAATTTTTCAAAAATTTCCTATTTTTATAGGAAATTTTTCAAAAATTTCCTATTTTTATAGGAAATTTTTCAAAAATTTCCTATTTTTATAGGAAATTTTTCAAAAATTTCCTATTTTTATAGGAAATTTTTCAAAAATTTCCTATTTTTATAGGAAATTTTTCAAAAATTTCCTATTTTTATAGGAAATTTTTCAAAAATTTCCTATTTTTATAGGAAATTTTTCAAAAATTTCCTATTTTTATAGGAAATTTTTCAAAAATTTCCTATTTTTATAGGAAATTTTTCAAAAATTTCCTATTTTTATAGGAAATTTTTCAAAAATTTCCTATTTTTATAGGAAATTTTTCAAAAATTTCCTATTTTTATAGGAAATTTTTCAAAAATTTCCTATTTTTATAGGAAATTTTACAAAAATTTCCTATTTTTATAGGAAATTTTACAAAAATTTCCTATTTTTATAGGAAATTTTACAAAAATTTCCTATTTTTATAGGAAATTTTACAAAAATTTCCTTTTTTTTTATAGGACATTTTTCAAAAATTTCCTATTTTTATAGGAAATTTTTCAAAATTTTCCTATTTTTATAGGAAATTTTTCAAAAATTTCCTATTTTTACAGGAAATTTTTCAAAAATTTCCTATTTTTACAGGAAATTTTTCAAAAATTTCCTATTTTTACAGGAAATTTTTCAAAAATTTCCTATTTTTATGGTAAAATTTTCAAAAAATAGGAAACTATTTTTATGGGAAATTTTTCAAAAATTTCCTATTTTCATGGGAAATTTTTCAAAAATTTTCTATTTTTATAGAAAATTTTTCAAAAATTTCTTATTTTTTTTTTTTTTTGGAAATTTTTCAAAACTTTCATATTATTATTGAAAATTTTTCAAAAATTTCATATTATTATTGGATATTTTTCAAAAATTGTGTTCAAATATTGACAATAGCACCGAAATGCCATCATCTCATCAAAATTTGTTTACAATTATATAACAAACTCTTTAGTACTTTGATCAAGAAGCTTGCATCATAACCCAATACCATAAGATATATAAATATATCCGTATAATGGCTAAGAAATGATACACGTTCCACTTAATCAAGTAAGTAAGGAAACAATAAGAGTAGTGGTATTTCATTGTTGATAAATGCCCCGAAAGACCAGTATCTCCCACTTATTCTACACCTCTTATGTCTCCTTACACTGCCAGATTAGAGTCAAGCTCAACAGGGTCTTCTTTCCCCACTAATTATTCCAAGCCCGTTCCCTTGGCTGTGGTTTCGCTAGATAGTAGATAGGGACAGATTGTACTTCAGATTTACGTGGGTACCTGCTATGTTAGCCTTACCCCACGGTGGTCTAAGCACCGGGTGAATATTTTAAGTGTTTACCAACACCCCCTTACTTTGAAAAATTGTCATGCATGGCAAATGTGACATGCATGACACTTTGACATTTCAGAGTACCAATTCGGAAACATGTTATTTGGAACATGATTCCCCCCTTGGTTAGGAGCGGAGACTATCAAAACTCCTGCCTGTCTATGGGTACGGCACCCGGCTGCAATGCAACTCCACATTCGAATGAACGATACAGGCAATGTATCGCACATTCTACCCGCTTTGGGTATTAAACCACAGCACCCGCGAAGCTCCACAAAGGGGCCAACACCAACAGTCAGGCTGGAGATAGTATCCAGGGGCTTCCTGCCAAGAAAAGGATATATGAAAAAAAATTTAAGAACAAAACCACAAAAAACTACAAATTGTCTGATATAAATATTTCAATCATTTTCATATTGAATTTGTTTTTTTTTTTTTCGAAAATTAAATTTTCAAATTTAACAATTTTGTTTTATTTACAACTTTCTTCACCTAAAATTTAATAAAAAAATAGCAAAAATTTAATATTTAAAAATCTGAAATGGACATTTAAAAAAATATCTATTTCTATTGTCTCAGCTCCATTGAACCATTGCCTTAAAATGCTAAAACAAAATAAACCACAAATAATATTGTCCATATAAATATCGAGAAACTAGTAAAAACTGAAAAATAAAATAAATTTTATTTTTATTTATTGGAGCAAAAGCTTCATTTGTTACATATTCTGTTGTTTTCCCTAAAAACGATATGGACACAATAAATATATTTTTTATTTTATTTTGTTAACCGGGTGATGCTATTTTTTATTATTTCAAATGAAAAGCATTTTTTTTTGTATTGGATCGAGAGTGCAGAAAAAAGAATACAGAGAAATATATTTTCGATATTTATCAGCATTTTTTTATGTTTCTATATAAAGAACAACAAAGTGAAGTAACAGAAATATCCACAGATTACATTATTCAATAAAATTCAATTTTAAAAGAGGGAAAATAACAACTAAAATGATAAAACAAATAAATATTTGCAAAAATATCCCCTTTAATTAAAAAGTTTGCTATAACAAAAGCGAAAAGAATTCTAGGGTAAAGTTTATTTAAATTTTTGCTTATTGAATGAGGGATGAAATAGTTGGTATAAGAGGATTGCCTTTTATTTTTGAATATTTTCCATTTCATAAGGTGTCTAAAATCCGTCAACTCGCATTTTGATTATTTGATACAAGCAATTCTCATTGGACAATCGTCTCTATTAGTTGTTTCCGAATTAGAGTAAAAGCGGTAATGGGACTTTTCAAAACGACCATACGAAAAAATAAAGTATGGAAGAGCGACATCTTTTTATATCATGGACTCATTGCCAAAATTCTTTTGTTATTATTTTTAAAGGACATTTTTCAAAAATTTCGTATTTTTATAGGAAATTTTTCAAAAGCTTCTCATTTTTATAGGAAAGTATTCAAAAATTTCTTATTTTTATAGGAAATTTTTCAAAAATTTCTTATTTTTATAAAAAATTTTTCAAAAATTTCTTATTTTAATAGGAAATTTTTCAAACATTTCATATTTTGATAGGAAAATTTTCAAACATTTCTTATTCTTATAGGAACTTTTTCAAAAATTTCTTATTTTTATAGCAAAATTTTTCAAACATTTCTTATTTTTAAAGGAATTTTTTCAAAAATTTCTTATTTTTATAGGAAATTTTTCAAAATTTTCTTATTTTTATAGAAAATTTTTCAAAAATTTCTTATTTTTATAGAAAATTTTTCAAAAATGTCTTATTTTTAGGAAATTTTTCAAACATTTCTTATTTTTATAGGAAATTTTTCAAAAACGTCTTATTTTTATAGAAAATTTTTGAAAAATTTTTTATTTTTATAGGAAATTTTTCAAAAATTTCTTATTTTCATAGGAAATTTTTCAAAAATTTCTAATTTTTATAGGATATTTCTTATTTTTACAAAAAATTTTTAAAAAATTTCTTATTTTTCAAAAGTTTCTTATTTTTATAGGAAATTTTTCAAAAATTTCTTATTTTTATAGGAAATTTTTCAAAAATTTTTTATTTTTATTGGAAAATTTTCAAAAATTTCTTATTCTTATGAGAAATTTTTGAAAAATTTCTTTATAGGAAATTTTTCAAAAATTTCTTACTTTTATTGGAAAATTTTCAAAAATTTCTTATCTTTATAGGAGTTTTTAAAAAATTTCTTATTTTTATAGGAGATTTTACAAAAGTTTCTTATTTTTATAGATAATTTTTCAAAATTTTGTTATTTTTATAGGAAATTTTTAAAAAATTTCTTATTTTTATAGGAAATTTTTCAAAAATGTCTTATTTTTAGGAAATTTTTCAAGCATTTCTTATTTTTATAGGAAATTTTTTCAAAAATTTCTTATTTTATAGGAAATTTTTCAAAATTTTCTTATTTTTATAGTAAATTTTTAAGAAATTTCTTGTTTTTATAGGAAATTTTTAAAATTTCTTATTTTTATAGGAAATTTTTTAAAAATGTCTTATTTTTATAGGAAATTTTAAAAAAAATTCATATTTTTATAAGAAATTTTTTAAAGTTTCTTAGTTTTATAGGAAATTTTTCAAAAATTTCTAATTTTTATAAGAAACTTTTCAAAAATTTCTTAATTTTATAGGAAATTTTTCATAAATTTCTTATTTTTATGGGAAGTTTTTCAAAAATTTCTTGTTCTTATAAAAATTTTTCAAAAGCTTCTTTTTTTATAGGAAACTTTTCAAAGATTTCTAATTTTTATAGCAAATTTTTTCAAAAATTTCTAATTCTTATAGAAATTTTTCAAAAATGTATTTTTTTATAGAAAATTTTTCAAAAATTTTATATTTTTTATGAAATTTTTCAAAAATTTTATATTTTTTATGAAATTTTTCAAAAATTTTATATTTTTTATGAAATTTTTCAAAAATTTTATATTTTTTATGAAATTTTTCAAAAATTTTTTATTTTAAGGGAAATTTTTCAAAAAATTCCTATTTTTATAGGAAATTTTTGAAAAATTTCTTGTTTTGATAGGAAATTTTTCATAAATTTCTTATTTTTTAAGGAAATTTAAAAAAAATGTCTTATTTTTATGGGTAATTTTTCATAAGTTTCTTATTTTTATAGGAAAATTTTCAAAAACTTCTTATTTTTATAGGAAAATTTTCAAAACCTTTTTATTTTTATAGGAAATTTTTCAAAAATTTCTTATTTTTATTGGAAATTTTTCAAAAATTTCTTATTTTTATAAGAAACTTTTCAAAAATTTCTTAATTTTATAGAAAATTTTTCAAAAATTTCTTATTTTTATGGGAAATTTTTTCAAAAATTTCTTATTATAAAAATTTTTCAAAAGCTTCTTTTTTTATAGGAAACTTTTCAAAGATTTCTAATTTTTTTAGCAAATTTTTTCAAAAATTTCTTATTCTTATAGAAATTTTTCAAAAATTTATTTTTTTATAGAAAATTTTTCAAAAATTTTATATTTTTAGGAAATTTTTCAAAAATTTCTTATTTTAAGGGAAATTTTTCAAAAATTTCCTATTTTTATAGGAAATTTTTCAAAAATTTCTTATTTTTATAGGAAATTTTTGAAAAATTTCTTGTTTTGATAGGAAATTTTTCATAAATTTCTTATTTTTTTAGGAAATTAAAAAAAAAAATCTTATTTTTATGGGAAATTTTTCATAAGTTTCTTATTTTTATAGGAAAATTTTCAAAAACTTCTTATTTTTATAGGAAAATTTTCAAAAACTTCTTATTTTTATAGGAAAGTTTTCAAAACCTTCTTATTTTTATAGGAAATTTTTCAAAAATTTCTTATTTTAATAGAAAAATTTTTAAAAGTTTCTTATTTTTATAGGAAATTTTTCAAAAATATCTTAATTTTATAGGAAATTTTTCAAAAATTTCTTATTTTTATAGGAAATTTTGCAAAAATTTCTTATTTCTATAAGAAATTTTTCAAAAATTTCTTATTTTTATAGGAATTTTTTCAAAAATTTCTTATTTTTTAAAGGAAACTTTTCAAAAATTTCTCATTTTTAAAGAAAATTCTTTAAAAATTTCTTATTTTTATGACAAATTTTTCAAAATATTCTTATTTTAAAAGGAAATTTTTTAAAATCGGTCAACTCGTATTTTTTTATTTGATACAAACAATTCTCATTGGATAATCGTCTCTATTAATTGTTTCCGAATTACATTAAAGGTGGTATACTCTCTTTTTAATGGACTTTCCAAAACGACCATACGGCAAATTATTGTAAGGAAGTACAACATCTTTTTATATCATAAAATCTTTGCCAAAATTTCTTTGTTTGATAAACTTTAAGCATTTCAGTTCGATGTATGTGTATCGTTAAATTTTCGTATTCTACAACAAGTGATAGCAAATAACATCTTTGGCCATAAATTGCATAAAAGCTTAGTCATAAATCCTATTAAAGAATAAATATCTGTTGTCTTAAACTATATAATATCTAATATAATAAAACCTCTTTTAAATCTCAACCCTCAAAAACTTTGTCTAAATTTAATTATAATTTTTCTTGTTTTTTTTTTTTTTTGCAAAAATATTAAAGTTCAACTGCCAAAGACTCTTGGAATCCTCGCCTCTTAGTACAGATTTAATTTACAACTCAATTTTTCTTATTTATTTAAGAATAAAAGTTTTGTCTGCTTTTATTTGCATAACAAGTATTATTTTAATGTGAATAAAAAATAAATAAAATAAAAAATTAAAAAAAAAAACGAAACGAAACGAAAAAGTTTTAACATTTTAAGAGACACTAAATTATTTGTACATTTTTTATGTATGTATGCGTTTGTTTATTTGCAAGTACAAACTTGGGTATATGTTGATTAGGGTGGTTCCTTTTTGTGCAAACAAAAACTTTTAAACTTTCCCATTGAAGATTAAACCATATAAGAAATCGAAAAACCGTCAATTTGAAACATCACACTTATAAACTAGATATTGTAGTGCTTTGAGAACATATAAAAAAATTGCTTTTCAGTGGACAATCAATGGGGCCTATCCTTGCTACCTCTGCTGATAAGTATCATGTAGAAAATCTGCGATCTAAACTAAAAGTCTTCGAGATTTACACTAAAGACCTTCAACAGAATTACGCACGAAGATTGAATTTAATATAAACAAGTAAGAGTGTTATATTCGGCTGCGCCGAATCTTATATACCCACCATCAAGTTATGTTAAATTTAGAAACATATCTCATATATCTACGAGGGTGCAGCAAATTCAAAATCTGGACCAAAACTGAAAAAATCGCTAAGCTATTGGTATTGTTGGTAAAACCTTTGGACTAAATTCGGTTGCCGTAGCTTTATAGTTCATTATTTAACAAATATTTTAGTGGTTTCCCCAGTATTTACTTTGATCAAAATTCGTTCTCATAACCGGGTATAGTTTTACATTAATAAGTTGTTAAATACTTTTCATTGTTCTTAATGTGTAGTCAGGCTAAACACGTTAATAGTAATACGGCAGGTCCATATATTTCGTAAGGAGTTCCTAATGCATTCATCATATATAAAGTCTGGGCTGAACATTGATTGATGTCTATCTTATTTCATAGGTACAATCTAAATATAATGAATGTACCTCCAAATCTTTTTGATTGTGGATATAAAAAGGGGATGTTATATATGTATATAAGAATCATAGCCAAATGTTGACCGATTGTAACAAAATTTTACACACTGGCTGGTATATATATATATAGCTTATTCTTGAAAATTTAGTGGCCATAGCTATCATAGTTTCTAATTTAGTGGCTTTTAACTGGCCTTTGCTAAATTTTTTGGTTTTCGTGAGTGTTTTTTATATGAAAGCTAAAGTCAAATATGGATTGATTCCTATAAAATTTGATAAACTGATCAAAAATTGCATAAAACTTCCATATTTTAAATTTAATCGTCATAGCTATTACAATTGTATTCAATTTATCAGCATTAATGTGTTTCCCGGGACGGGGTTATATGGGAGCTCTAACTAAATTTCAACCGATTTTGTCCATTTTCAACACACATCTTTTCCAAAATATCCAAAATACTTTTGTAAAACTTCGTTAAGGCGCTATCGTGGTTTTATCTGACGGACAGACGGACATAAACAACCTTTTCCTTATATATTTTTGTGTTTCCATACGTTTTTTATATGGAATCTATCGTCAAATGGTGACCGATTGTGACAAAATTTTGCACACTGGCTGGCATTGACATAAGACTTCCTTGTGCTTAATTTAGTACTACTAGCTCTTGTAGTTAAGGACGTAGTAGTTATATGACGGACAGACGGACATAAATTCCCTTTTCTTTTTGAATTTTTGTGTTTTCGTAAGTTTTTTATATGGGAGCTAGGTCAAATGGTGACCGATTGCGACAAAATTTTGCACACTGGCTGGCATTGATATAAGACTTTTTTATGCCAAATTTAGTGGTTATATCTTTTATACTTTTAGATTTATTGGCATTTAAGTGTATTTTAGGTGAAATTTAGGCTGTTTTCGTAAGTTTTTTATATGGAAGCTATGGCTAAATGTTAACCGATTTTGATGAAATTTTATACGCTGCCTAGGGATAATGTAAAACTTCTATATACCAAATTTTATCATCACAGCTGCTATATTGTTAACAAATAAGCGATTAGCCTAGACGAGGTTATACGAGAGCTATGCTCAAATGTGAACCGATTTTGCCCAATTTTAATACCAAAATTTTTCAGAGATGAGGAATATTTTTACTAAATTTCAGTGACCTAGGTCCTTTCGTTTAGGCGTTATCGTGATTTCAACAAACAGACAGACAGACGGACATCGCTCAATCGTCTTAGAATTTCATAAGGATTCAGAATATATATCGTTTTTGGTTTTTGAGCCAATATTAAGAAAATTACAAACGGAATGACAATCTCAATATATCCCCCATTCTTTTTGATAGTGGGTATAAAAAAGATAAGATATGTGCGGATGTATATGGATATATCGAGCCCTAAGATTAAAATGATCGTAATGTGCAGAAAACGGCAAACGGGTATTGAAATTTTAGACCAATTTTTAAAAACATATCTACTTTTAGCACAATGTCCTCTTCAGTGGGTCAATATTAAGCACCTCTTGTATGCAAAACTTATTGGTCCGTATAACTTTCGCAAATATAAACATATCAAAATGATTTTTACACGTTCGAAAACAACTTAAGATAGAAGCAAAAACATGTCGGAGTGTCGTTTACGATCATTTTAATCTAAGAACCCGATATTCTGGTTATTGTAAAACATATATTTAACGTAACATGACTTGGGACTATTTATTCAAACCATTTTCCAAAGTAGTTTTTCCATTCGACTTGAGTCACCTCCAAAATATGTTTTTTGAAAGCTTCAGCTGCTTTTTCAGAAATAAGTCAGTAGACTCAGATCAGTCAGATCTATATGGTGTAGTTTCGCATTGTCATGATGGAGAATGATTAATTTTTGATTAATTTTCCCATACGGTGAATTGCTGTTTTATTTTCGACTCATATATCCCAGAGCTGCAAAACTATCGTTAGTCGACAACATTCGATAGTAGAATTCTAACGGATCTTCTTAAGTGCACATGACTTCCACCTTAAAGCAAAATAAAACAAATAAGAATAGTCGGTCAATACCTAACGTATGATAACCCGACCTATATGAGGTACCCGACTCAGAAATGATTCTGTATAGATTGGTATTTAAGTAAGTAAGATTGGTAACCAGTTATTTCTGTGACCTATAGTTATATGCGTTATATACATACAATTTTTTATATCTTTTCCACTTATGGTGGTTAGGATATACTTATCATATTTTGTTTTCTTTCATTAACGAAAAACGAAGTCGATTATATTAAGCCGCTGCCGCCGGCTTAATGTGTATGTTAAAATCTTCTATTTTACGCGAACAAATCAGTTAAATTACATTAAACATTTGTTAATCAATTTACTTTTACCTATATTGGACATAACTAGAGATAGGTTTAGACCTGGGTATTTACCCATTTATACCCACTTTCATACCAGAATATTTATCCAATTTCGGGTAAATACTGATTTGAATGAAAGCAAGTAAGAAAGTTCTATAGTCGGTCAAGCCCGACCATACAATTCCCTTCACCACTAATTTCAAAATTGTTCTTTTTCCTATATAAAGACAAAGTATTTGCTAAATGTGGACTGATTATCTCTAAATTTGTCAAATCTATATCTATAAAAAAAGTCCGCGTCTGTTTGTCTGTTCGTATGTTGTTTGTTGGGAAGGATCTCCGAAACTATCGGACCGATTTTTCTAAAATTTTGACAGTGTAGTATGGTGTGGCCGGTGGTGACTATAGTCTAAATTTTTTTTCGAAATCTCAAGTGGGCGTGGCCCCTCTCATATAACCCATATATTAAAAATGACAAATATAGGCGACCGAGAGGCCCGATTTTTGTGAAATTTTGTATGTTAGGTGTGACTGATGGATAAAATAGGCCAGATTTTTTAATATAAGTCAGATTATAAAACATTTAAGTATGGATGATCAAACCGACCGATTTTTCTGAAATTTAGACAGTGGAGTAAGTGTGACCGGTAGTTAAAATAGCCTAGTTTTTTTTTCTGAAAATTCAAGTGGGCGTGACCCCTCCCATATTACTCATATATTAAAAATGACAAATATGGATGACCGAGCGGACCGATTTTTCTGAAATTTTGACAGTATGATAAGGTGTGATCAGTGGTTAAAATAGGCTAGGCTATTTTTTTGAAATCTCAAGTGGGCGTGACCCCTCCCATATAACTCATATATTAAAAATTACAAATATAGATGCCCGAGAGGCCTGATTTTCTGAAGTTTTGACAGTATGGCAAGGTGTGGCCGATGGTTAAAATAGGCAAGGGTTTTTTCAGAAATATCAAGTGGGCGTGACCCCTCCCATATAACTCATATATTAAAAATAGCAAATATAGGCGACCGAGGGGCCCGATTTTTCTCAAATTTTGATAGTATGTTAAGGTGTGACCGATGGATGAAATCTCAAGTGGGTGTGACCCCTCCCATATAAGTCAGATTTTAAAACTTAGAAATAAGGATGATCAAACCGACCGATTTTTCTGAAATTTAGACGGTGTAGTAAAGTGTGACCGGTGGTTTAAAGAGGTAGGGTTTTTTCTGAAATCTCTAGTGGGCGGTACTCCTCCCATATAACTCATATATTAAAAATGACAAATATAGATGACCGAGCGGACCGATTTTTCTGAAATTTTGATAGTATATAAAGATTTTAAAATAGGCTAATTTTTTTAAATCTTAAGTGGGCGTGACCCCTCCCATATAAGTCAAATATTAAAAATGGCAAAAATGGATGATAAGATGAAAACGATTTGACCCAATTAATTAAAGTTTTAAATGTAGATATTTTCATACTATAGGATAGTTTTTCGCATTTTGAATTTTTTTTAAAATGGACCAACGAGGACCTGGGAATTGAAAAATGGGGATAAAATTCCCTTTTCATTAAAATTGTATATCTTTAGAACGGCTGGACCAATGAAGACATTTTTTTCTTTCTAAATGTTAGGTTTCTACATTAAGAAAAATTTACCATGCATTTTTGATTTATCTAAAATAGGAAAACTGATGCACGAATACTGGTAATATGATAATAGTTTGATTGACCATTGTTTGAAGATTTTCATAATTATTTGATAGTTATTTGAAAATTGTTTATTGTTTAAAAATCACTTTTTCATAAAAGAACCACCCTAATGTGTATTAAAAGAAACTTATAGAACATAAGTGAACAGAAAACATATTTTTAAACACAAACAAAAATTTGAATATTTTGACTGTATTTAGCAGAGATCTGCATAAAGTAATATGGAAATGATGTTATATAGGAAACTCGAATAAATGTTATTTATTTACGAATAGAGAAAAAGCTGAGCTGATTACGGTTAAGAATCAATTAGATAAAACAAAGAATTTAACTGAACTTTCAAAAGATCGTAGCCTAATAACTTTGACAACATTTTATATTAATGTTAAATTATTATTATAGTTCTTAGAACAGAAAAATTTAGCTAGAGAAAAGCTCTTAAGAAAGTGCTTATAGAATCAATCATTTACAGCAGACCTCTAAGATCTATGAATGTGACTGTAAGGAGAAAAAAACGTAAGCATATATGTATTTGTGTAAAATATTAAAATTTACATAAGTACTTGAATAATAACTGAACTGTGTGTTCAACTTTGAGCAAAATTTGTTTTCATGTGTAAACATCACATAGACGTAAACATACGGATAGTACCTACTCGTATTAATTTAAGTAAACTTTTTTATACCCACTATCAAAAAGAATGGGGGGTATATTGAGATTGTCATTCCGTTTGTAATTTCCTTAATATTGGCTCGAAAACCAAAAACGATATATATTCTGAATCCTTATGAAATTCTAAGACGATTGAGCGATGTCCGTCTGTCTATCCGTCTGTCTGTCTGTCTGTTGAAATCACGATAACGCCTAAACGAAAGGAGCTAGCCCACTGAAACTTAGTAAAGATATTCTTTATCTCTGAGAAAATTTTGGTATTGAAATTCGGCAAAATCGGTTCACATTTGACCATAGCTCCCGTATAACCTCGTCTAGGCTAATCGCTTATTTGTTAATAAATGACAAATTATAGCAGCTATGCTGATAAAATTTGGTATATAGAAGTTTTACATTAGCCCTAGGTAGCGTATCGAAATCGGTTCACATTTAGCCATAGCTCCCATACAAAAAACTTGCGAAAACAGCCTAAATTTCACCTAAAATACACTTAAATGCCAATAAATCTAAAAGTATAATAGATGTAATCACTAAATTTGGCACAAGAAAGTCTTATATCAATGCCAGCCAGTGTACAAAATTTTGTCGCAATCGGCCACCATTTGACCTAGCTCTCATATAAAAAACTTACGAAAACACAAAAATTCAAAAAGAAAACGGGATTTATGTCCGTCTGTCCGTCAGATAAAATCATGATATCTCCTTAACTACAAGTGCTAGTAAGACTTAATTAAGCACAAGGAAGTCTTATGTCAATGCCAGCCAGTGTGCAACATTTTGTCACAATCGGTCACCATTTGACCATAGCTCCCATATAAAAAACGTATGGAAACACAAAAATACATAAAGAAGAGGTTGTTTATGTCCGTCAGATAAAAACACGATAGCGCCTTAACGAAAAGAGCTAGAGGAACAAAATTTTACAAAAGTATTTTGGATATCTTGAAAAATATGTGTGTTGAAAATCGACAAAACCGGTTCAAATTTAGTTAGAGCTCCCATATCGGGGTTATATGGGAAACACATTAATGCTGATAAATTGAATACAAATGTAATAGCTATGACGATTAAATTTAAAATAGGGAAGTCTTATGCAATTTTTGAGCAGTTTATCAAATTTTATAGGAATCAGTCCATATTTGACTTTAGCTTTCATATAAAAAACACCAAAAATTTTAGCAAAGGCCAGTTAAAAGCTATTAAATTAGAAACTATGATTGCTATGGCCACTAAATTTTGCAAAAATAAGCTCTATGTATATACCAGACAGTGTGTATAATTCTTATAAAATGGGCGTTCAAATCAAAATGCATATCGTGCACTTCGTGATTTTTTTGGTCAATTTGATCGTCCAAATGTGCGTACAATTGCAAAAATCGTGGAAAAATTCGAGCAAACCGGGTCTCTAGAAGATCTGAGAACACCAGTGCATGCTCGTACAGCTCGTACTGCAGAAAATATTGTTGCTGTTCGCGATAGTGTGGCTGAAGAGCCGTCCACCTCAACTCGTCGTCGTGCCCAACAATTGCACCTCTCACGCTTGTCGTTGATGAACATTATGCATAAAGACTTGCATTTACACGCTTACAAGGTGCAATTGGCTCAAGAACTAAAGCCTCTTGACCATTCCAAATGTCGTGAATGGGCGGAATGGTGGCAAGAAATGGCAACAGTGGATGATCAATTTTCGAAGAAAATCATCTTCAGTGATGAGGCACATTTTCACCTCAGTGGATTCGTCAATAAACAGAATTGCCGCATTTGGGCGAATGAGATTCCAAGAGTGATTGTCGAAAAACCAATGCACCCACAAATAGTGACTGTTTGGTGCGGTTTA
Organism: Stomorhina lunata; assembly: GCA_933228675.1. Taxonomy (NCBI): domain Eukaryota; kingdom Metazoa; phylum Arthropoda; class Insecta; order Diptera; family Rhiniidae; genus Stomorhina; species Stomorhina lunata. The sequence continues at coordinate 42,978,213 of OW121740.1, read as the reverse complement.
TGGGCTGGCGGCATCATCGGGCCGTATTTTTTCCAAAATGAGGCCGGTCAGGCAGTTACTGTGAATGGTGTTCGCTATCGTGAGATGATAACGAACTTTTTATGGCCCGAATCGGAAGATATGGATGTGGACGATATGTGGTTTCAGCAGGACGGTGCCACTTACCACACAGCTACCGAAACAACGGCTCTTTTGCGCAACAAATTCAATGGCCGTGTTATCTCACGTAATGGCGATGTCAATTGGCCGCCAAGATCATGTGATTTGACACAGTTGGACTTTTTTCTTTGTGGTTATTTGAAAGGAAAGGTGTACGTCGATAAGCCAGCAACAATTCAAGAGCTAAAAGACGAGATAATTCGGCACATTAACGGCATAGAACCTCCATTATGCCTCAGGGTCATCGAAAATTTGGACCATCGGATGGAGGTGTGCCGCCGTGGTCGCGGCACTCATTTGGCCGATATTTTGTTCCATACATAATTGAGTAATACCAATATATCATAATAAAATAAAATTACAATAATTTCCCAAATAGTTTGTGTTTTATTCAAAATCAACATCGGCCCTTGAAATTTAACCACCCGATATATATAACATCCCCTTTTTATATCTACAATCAAAAAGATTTGGAGGTACATTCATTATATTAATATTGCACCTATGAAATTATATAGGCATTAATCAATGTTCAGCCCAGACTTTATATATGATGAATGCATTAGGAACTCCTAACGAAATATATGGACCTGCCGTATTACTATCGGGTGTTTTTTATTGAGGTATAGAACTTTAAGTTGGCATCACTTTTTTAACTGGCGGCCATTTTGTCAGCTGTCAAGTGATTAATATTTAGTTTGGTTTGCCATTTTATCATGAACAGCTTGACAAAAGAACAACGCTTGCAAATCGTGCAAATTTATTTCGAAAATAATGGTTCAGTTCGCGAAGTTTACCGCAAGCTCCGTCCATTTTATGGTCGACATAATCGTCCATCAGAGCAATTAATTCGGTTAACCATGGATCGTTTTCGCACTACGTTTACTCTATGTGATAATACGCATCCGCAGCGACGTCGAACAGTGCGCACCGAAGAAACAATTGCCGCTGTAGAGCAAAGTGTTGAAGAGGACCCGAATGAATCGATTCGCCACCGTGCACAGCAATTGGAGCTTTGTCCATCAACTTTATGGAAGATTTTGCGCAAAGATCTTGGCTTGCGACCTTACAAGATCCAGCTTGTGCAAGAATTAAAGCCGCGAGACCATGCAATGCGTCGTGATTTTGGTGTATGGGACGAAAATGAGATTGATCTCGATGCTGATTTTCATCGCAGTGTTCAGTGATGAGACTCATTTTTGGTTGAATGGCTACGTCAACAAGCAAAATGCCGCATTTGGAGTGAAGAGAATCCATATGAGACCCTTGAGACGCCATTACATCCACAAAAACTGACTGTTTGGTGTACTCTATGGGCTGGTGGAGTCATTGGGCCATACTTCTTCCGAAATAATGCTGGAGAGTCAGTTACCATAAATGGAGACCGGTATAGAGCCGTCTTGTTGTGGTTCCAACAAGACGGCGCTACATGCCACACAGCGCACGTCACAATTGATTTATTGAAGGAAACATTCGATGAGCGCATAATTTCGCGAAATGGACCTGTCAATTGGCCACCAACATCGTGAGATTTGACACCACTGGATTATTTTCTTTGGGGATATGTGAAGTCGCTCGTCTACGCCAACAAACCAGAAACGTTAGGGGACTTGGAAGCCAACATTCGTGGCGTTATTGCCAACATACGGCCCCATATGCTCGAAAAAGTAGTTGAAAATTGGACCTGTAGAATTGGCTTTATTCGAGCCAGCCGCGGCGGCCACATGCCCGAAATCATATTTAAACATTAATGGCATAAAATTATCCATCCAATAAAGCCAAATTAATGGACATTAAAACGATTTTCTTGTGTTTTATTTCAATTCGAAGTTCTATACCTCTAAAAAAACACCCATTATTAACGTGTTTAGCCTAACTACACATTAAGAACAACGAAAAGTATTTAACAACTTATTAATGTAAAACTATACCCGGTTATGAGACCGAATTTTGATCAAAGTAAATACTGGGGAAACCTCTAAAATATTTTTTAAATAATGAACTATAAAGCTACGGCAACCGAATTTAGTCCAAAGGTTTCACCAACAATACCAATTAGCTTAGCGATTTTTTCAGTTTTGGTCCAGATTTTGAATTTGCTGCACCCTCGTAGATATATGAGATATGTTTTTAAATTTAACAAAACTTGATGGTGGGTATATAAGATTCGGCACAGCCGAATATATCACTCTTACTTGTTTTTTTTTTTTTGAAAACTTTTTCCTGCTTGTATTTGTGAATTGCAGACATGAATGGTATGTATTTGTATATATAATATTTATATTGCATAATAATAAATTATATTTATTTCTTTATGATTTTTGGTACAATCATAAGTTGGAATGTGAAAATTTTTTGTAGCATAACTGCCAAAGCACCTCTAGATTTATGAAGTGCGAATGATGTGCTCTGGAATGTTATTAACATATATAGATTCAGATAAGTAAGGTTTCTAGGTATCTTCAAGGTATCTTCAGGGAGGAAAAAAGGTCCTAAAGATATTGATAAGGCAAAAGAAGTCGAGCGACTCTTTCGAAGAGCGCCTAACACTTCTTTAAGAAAAGCAGCTCGTACGGTGAAATGTTCTACGAATTTTGCACATAGAGTCAAAGCTTATGCTGGACTGAAGACATACAAAGTCCAAAAGGTTCAAGATCGCGATTCTATAAAGAACTTAGAAGCAAAAAAACGAGCGAAAAAATTGAAGTCTGATTTTATAAAAAAATACACCTGTTGTGTGATGGATGATGAAACATACGTATTGGCAGACTTTTCTCAACTTCCTGGTCAAGATTTTTATGTTGCTGATAAACAGGGCAATGTTCGGCAAGAGTTTCGCACAAAAAAACAAACAAAATTCCCTAAGAAGTTTCTCGTGTGGCAAGCTATTTGCAGTTGTGGCAAAAGAAGTAAAGTATTTGTGGCATCTGGCACAATAAACACAGAAATTTATATAAAGGAGTGCCTACAAAAACGGTTGTTACCCTTTTTAAGAGAGCACAGAGTGACTACATTTGTTTTGGCCCGATTTGGCATCATGCCATTATGGAAAAAAGGCACTTGAGTGGTACTCAAAGAATAATGTCATTTTTGTACCACGAGAGGCAAATCCACCTAACTTCGGCCTGTGGAAAGGCATTGGGCTCTGGTAAAAAAGGAATTGAAGAACACAGGAAAGATTTCCAAGAACATGTCCGATTTTAAGCGCAGGTGGAGCACATGATCCAAAAAGGTATCAGAAGCAACTGTAAAATCTTTAATGGGAGGGTTTCCGAAAAAAGTCGATAATTTTGCAAAACCCGAGTATTAAGTAAACATTTTAATGCTAAATGATTTTGTATAATATGTCATTATATTTGCGTATTTTGTAGAGTTTTTATATTAAAAGGTTTGATTTTTATTTAAGAAAATCCAACTACAAATTTTATTTAGAGCACTCTTTATGTTTGTGTTAGTCGTAATATGTTCATCAAACGTTAATTTTTTATATGTGTACGGTTTTGCTTAGCAATGATTACCAATTTAAAAGATATACAATACAAGGATCTAAAAGAGCTTTATTGAGCTTTGTCTTATAGTATATATCTATCAAAATATTGCCTCAAATAGCGTACTTTAATATAAAATAAGAAATCAAAGTGCCATAACCATGTTCCTCCGCTATATTGCAAATGATTTTAAGTTCTTGTTTCACTACGAAAATTTTTGTATCATAAATTATTTGAATTTTTTCATTTAAAAAAATTCAATAAAATTGTAAAATGTTAAAAGCAAAAATTATTTGTTTTGAAAAAAAAAAAACGTTAGCCACATTTATCTTGTATATGGGCAAATCCTGCGTGACGGACGATACATCTGTACGGATTCTGTTGTACTTAAATGTATCCCATTGCCGTTTTACACTAGATATCTTTGCACAAATTTCCGATTATTTGATAATTTACAAACTTCTTTTGGAGTAAAAAGATATTCGCTTTTAAAGTGCTGTGACGGACGCTACAAAAATTGAAGTGACTTTTTTGTCAACACATGTTTCTGCAATTTTCATCAAATCGGTCATAGTAGTAAAAAAAATTGTAAATACCCAGCAAAACTTTGGTAACGGCAAGTACTCTGGTAACTGGTTACCTTGTAATGACTACAACATACCCTCCGAATAACTAATAAGTTATTACATAACTACTTATTTGCAATTAAAATGGTAAGTTGAACTGAATGGCCCGGGTTCAAATCCCACCAAGAGCAACAATTTTTTTTTAATTTTTTTTATTAAAAATGTATTTTTAAATGATTTTTGAATTTTAAAAACATAAATATTACCTTCTGTAAAACAAATTTTGGAAAACTAACTCACGGTAATGAAAAAATACTATCATGAGTTAATTTTGATTATGTAGGCTACATACCTATTGGATACCAAGCAACGGTTCTGCTTGGTCTTAACTTAGTAAGCATAGACTTATCTTGGTTATCCTTTATTTCAACTGTGGACACTGACCTCCTAGTGACATCACCCAAAGAACTACGTTACCTAGTGAGCTAACAAGTACCGCGAGTTGTTCAATAAGAACGATAAAAAATGGGATGGAAAGACCAAGTAGAGGAAAATTTTTCACAACTTGGCCTATAAAATTGAAGAATATTCGTATAAGATCGAAGAAAATAGTTTGTATCTATAGGCCATTTAAGTAAGTAATTTGGTAATGGCAAGTACTCTGATAACTGGTTACCTTGTAACGACTACAACATACTATCCGAATAAATAATAAGTTATTACAGAAGTACTTATTTGTAATTAAGATGGTAATTTAAACTAAATGGCCCCGGTTCAAATCCCACCAAGGGCAACAATTTTTTTTAGTTTTTTTTTATTAAAAGAGTCTTTTTAAATGATTTTTGAATTTTTTTTTATCTTCTGTAAAAAAAATTTGTAAAACTAACTTACGTTAATGAAAAAATACCATCATGAGTCAATTTTGATTATGTAGGGGATTTTGAATACCAAACACGATTCTAATTGGTCTTAACTTGATAAGCCCAACTTATCTGGGTCATCCTTCATCTCAACTGTGGACACACACCTCCTTATGGTATCACCCGGGCAGCTAGTTTAACACCCATTAATATTGTGAGTTAACATGTTCCGAGAGTTGTCCTATAAAATTGGAGAATATTCGCACAAGATCGAAATACATGGAATTCTAAAATATGCTCGGACTTTGACCTTAACAGGTTGTAACATTTAAGTAAGTAAGAGTCAATCTTATGTAAAAACTTATACAAAAAAGAAGATTTAAATTGTTTAAGTTTTAAAATAATTTTAAAAAAGTTTTCAAATAATTACAAAAAATCGTATAAAAATATTTTTCCAAAAATTACAACAAAGCAAAAAAAAGCAGGGAAAAACAAAGTTATTTTCACATGATTTTGGATCTAAAAATAAAAATTCTTTATATTAATTATAAGCTGCTAAGTTTTCAACATATGAAGTAGCTCAGTGGAAGAGTCTCTGCCTAGTAGTCGGAGGGTCTGGGTTCGAGCCCCCATGGGATCATAAAAAAAATTTTGTATTTCGTTTAAAAATATATGTTTTTAATAAAACAACAACAAAAAAGTTGTTGCTGTTGTTGTTGTTGCTTTCAAATTGCTTACCCAAGTCATTACTTTTCTGCAATTGGTAAGTACTTGCCTCCAATGACATCCCCATGTTAATGTAATGACTTAAACAGCGAATGAGTAAGTAGTTCGTGTTCAATAGTTTAACTGTTTTACTCATTATTTGGTAATGAAAAGTTTTACTGGGTTAATTATAAGCTGCTAATTTTTTAACATATGAAGTAGCTCAGTGGAACAGTCTCCGCCTAGCAGACGTAGGGGTCTGGGTTCGAGCCCCCATGGGATCATAAAAAAAAAATTGTAATTCGTTTAAAAATATATTTTTTTTAAATAAAACAACAACAAAAAAGTTGTTATTGTTGTTGTTGTTTATATCCAATTGCTTACCTAAGTCATTACTTTTCTGCAATTCGTAAGTACTTGCCTCCAATGACATCCCCATGTTAATGTAATGACTTAAACAGCGAATGAGTAAGTACTTCGTGTTCAATAGTTTAGCTGTTTAACCCATTAATTGGAAATGAAAAGCTTTGAAAAATGTTCCTCTACTTGGTCTTTCTATCGAAGTTTCGGACATCCTTCTCTAACATTAGGTAGTGGGACATTTCAATTATAATTTTATCCTCTTCATTGTATTTTTTTCAAGAGAGGGTTATTAGCCCGTAATCCTAACCCATTTTTATCGATCTTATGGGACAACTCTCGGAACATGTTAACTCACAATATTAATGGGTGTTAAACTAGCTCCCCGTGTGATACCATGAGGAGGTGTGTGTCCACAGTTGAGATGAAGGATGACCCAGATAAGTTGGGCTTATCAAGTTAAGACCAATTAGAATCGTGTTTGGTATTCAAAATCCCCTACATAATCAAAATTGACTCATGATGGTATTTTTTCATTAACGTAAGTTAGTTTTACAAATTTTTTTTTACAGAAGATAAAAAAAAATTCAAAAATCATTTAAAAAGACTCTTTTAATAAAAAAAACTAAAAAAAATTGTTGCACTTGGTGGGATTTGAACCGGGGCCATTAAGTTTAAATTACCATCTTAATTACAAATAAGTACTTCTGTAATAACTTATTATTTATTCGGATTGTATGTTGTAGTCGTTACAAGGTAACCAGTTATCAGAGTACTTGCCATTACCAAAGTTTTGCTGGGATGTGGTATTTTTTCAAAATTTCGAGATTTATATAATTTCCGACTAATGACCTGATATGGGAGCTAGGGTTAATTGTGGCCCGATTGTTACCAAATTTTGATTATTGGTTTATGCATTAAACACATAGACAACAACAGGCTACGGGCTACAACCTGTCAAAATTAGAATACATGCATTCAAATAGAAATAATAATTTTAGAGTCGACACTGCTACACGCCTACCGACCACGGTTGTAGCTGTAGCCAAAATTAAACTATTTTCTATTTATGTTGGCGACAATAAAAGATTTAGTGCTGTCAACATCATATAATATTGAAATAAATGAGCGATTTAAACCACTTGAATTTATTTACCACAAATATAATGGGGAGAATTTATGTAAACAATTTACATACTTATAAAATATTTATATATTTAATGTATATAATAATATCTAATAAAATATTATGTAAAAATTTATATTTATATAAATCTAACTCAATAGAAGTAAAATTTTAAAAAGTTATTTTTTAAACTGTCTAACTCACACGCTACGTATGCTAGAGCTACGTAGTTCATGTTATATAAAAGCCCAGTATGTCATTATATAAAATAGCATACTTATATCTATATTGTTTTAAGATATACGAATTTTTATAAAAAAAGTCGGTTGCAGAAATAAATTTATAGTATATTAGCTCTTAATCCATTATAAAGAATATTATATAGAATATATAAGAATATAAAAGATATTTTCAGTAGCTTTTGTTTGATACCAAAAAAGTTAATATCGGATATAAACTTCTTAAGTTATACCATATTATTCTTGAAATTTAAAAAGCCCATAACTCTTAAACTATTAGAGATCACACCAAAATCTTTCTATAAATTTTTTTTAGATATAGACATACCATCAGCTACAGGAAAACCATTGATTTCGGAGGTTAATTAATAAAATGAATTTATGTCGTTTTTATCAAAATTTAAATTGTTATTTTGTCCATCTTATAAACGCGATATTGGCACCACTCATAAACAGGTGTTTCGAAATGTAGCTGCCATCTTAAATGTAGCTGCCGTCCCCAAAATAATTAAGTAGCTGACTGCGAGGCGGCGATTGCAGCCAACGACTTTTGTAGTCGGTGTTCGTGTAGCCTGATGTTGTCTATGTGTTTAATGCATTATACAGGGTGGCCCAGAAGTGGTGTGAATTCCTTATAACTTTTTTATTATAATTTTTTTTTTCTTTTCTTTTCAGTATTTTGTAAAGAAGACTTGGATAATTTATAATGGAGCAATACACAATTGAACAACGTGCCCAAATTGTTGAAATTTACTTTTCAAATCAACGGTCCATTGTCGTACCGTCGTCAATTTAATGTGCGGGTTGCACCCTCTCAGTCAACAATAAACCGTCTGGTTGCAAATTTTCGAGAACAAGGAGCAGTAAGGAACCTTCCTGGTCCCGGCAGACACCGAACTGTCCACACGGCTGACAATATTCAAGTGGTACAGGAGAGTATTCGGGAGGATCCAGAAACATCAACCAGGAGACGTTCGTCACAACTGGGCCTCTCAAGAACGTCGCTGCAGCGAATTTTGCACACCATAGGATTGTTTCCATACAAAATTCAACTTGTCCAAGAATTGAAACCAACAGATTACCAGCAACGACTTGACTATGCAATTTATTTCCAGCAAAAAGCACAAGAGAATCCAAATTTTATTCATAACTTAATAATGAGTGACGAAGCCCATTTTCAATTAAATGGGTTCGTTTACAAGCAAAACTGTAGGATATGGGCTACGGAAAACCCGAGAGTACTTCATCAACGACAATTGCACCCAGTTAAGTGTACCGTTTGGTGCGGTGTTTCTTCAGAAAGGATCATTGGCCCATTTTTTTTGAAAATGAACAAGGTGTCGCCATTTCCGTCAATGGTGATCGATATCGGGCCATGTTGCAAAATTTTGTAAGGCCAGCCGTGGAAAACCATCCGCAAATATGGTTCCAACAGGATGGAGCCACAGCGCACACTGCGAGGGCCACAATGACTCTTTTACGCGACATCTTTGGTGAAAGAATAATTTCTCGTAACATCAATTTTAATTGGCCTCCGCAGTCCCCGGATTTAACCGCTCCAGACTGTTTTCTTTGGGGCTATTTAAAAGGAAAAGTTTATGTTAATAAGCCTAGGACTATTGAGGAGTTAAAAACCAATATTCGAGAAGAAATTAACAACATACCACCGGAAGTTTTGCGAAAGGTCATGGAAAATGTGTTGGAAAGAGCACATTTGTGCGAAGTAGAATATGGCCACCACTTGCGGGATATCATTTTTAATAACTAATCCAAAAATATTCCCCATAAATTTAATGTATTTAAAAAAAAAATTAAAAAAATATCTCTTAAATAAAAAGTTATAAGCAATTCACACCACTTCGGTCTTTCTGGGCCACCCTGTATTTACAAAATATTTATCTGCGCAAAGTTTAAGTAATCAAATGCATTTATCTTTAGAGTTATTAACGTTTTTGTGCTTTTATGTGTATCTTTTGAGAATGTGACTTGTATTGGAGGTATGGTCAAATATCGGCCGATTTCTACAAAATTAGGAACACCGATTAAGGTTATAATAACCAATATTTGTGCTGAATATTATTAAAATACAACTAAATTTGTGGCTGTAAAGGACCAAAAACTCTATTCCGGGAAGGCATCCCTATGAGAGGTACCCGAAATAGTAATCCGATTGTACCTAAAAAGTATAGGGATCGTTCTTGGACCAAAATATGAATCTGTGCCAAATTTCATTGAACTATCTTTAAAGTTACGACCTGTAGAGTGATTACAAGCTCACATGGATAACCGGCCAGCCAGCCGGACGGACATCGTTAAAACAACTCAGGGAGTGATTCTAAGTCGATTGGTATACTAAAAGGTAGGTCTCAGACCAATATTTCTATGCGTTACAAACATCAGCACAAACCCAATAAACCCTTTAAACCTATGGTGGTGAAGGGTATAAAAACCCTTATTTCTGTGATGGACGCTATACACTGTGAGTCCTTTTTCACTTTATCACTCCAATTACTTTTGGTGGGGTCTTTTACATCTAATTGTATAAAATTAAGAAGACTTTGAGCCCCTACTGAAACTTGATACCTAAATGGATGTTTTTGTGATTTTTATGAACTTTTAAAAAACCCACTATAAAAATTCGAGATGAGTGCAAATAAAGACCTGTCATTTACAAAGAGAGCAATTAAAAATTGTATACATTATATATTCTAAAGGATCAACATATAGTAAATTTTTCCATAAACACAAATACGTGATTTTGACAGTTTTAAAATTTTGTCCTTGGTTTAATATTTTTCGGATTTGCCCATATGCATAATTTTCATTAAAAGTTTGTATTTATTTTAAGGTGATTCATTTAATAAAATTTTTTTATTTAAAATTTTATGCCATAAATTGTTAAATATTTTCTATATGTGGCTTATGTGTTTGTTTAGGTGGATATAAAACTAAGATTGGAATTTTTCATAGATTTACGTATTATTATTAAAAATACCATTTTATTTTGTATAGGAATTTAATATATAGTCAGAACAGAAAATATCATTTAAATAATTTAGATACAAATATTTAAGTATAAATATAGCATGTCCTTGTGCATCTTAAAAAAAAATTGTTAAAAAAAATGTTTAATAGAAAATTGTTTAAATAATTTCTTTTGGTAATTAGAAAATATACTTGTTTTTTTTATAAAAAATTTATGTAGACTTTTTGCAGATATCGTTATCATAAAAAATTATGGATAACAAATTTTTGATAAGAATTTTTTAATAAACATTTCTAAAAAGGTTTTCTTTTTTTAAATGCGGAAAGACAAACATTTTGTTAAAAAATTAACATAAGTGTATTGTACTATTATCCCATTTTATTACATTTATTTATTATTGTAACCAATAGTTTTTTATACCCTTCACCACCATAAGTGGAAAGGGTATATTGGGTTTGTGCTGATATTTGTAATGCATAGAAATATTGGTCTGAGACCCACCTTTTAGTATACCAATCGACTTAGAATCACTTCCTGAGTTGTTTTAACGATGTCCGTCCGGCTGGCTGGCAGGCTTGCTAGCCGGTTATCCATGTAAACTTGTTATCATTCTACAGGTCATAACTTTAAAGAAATTTGGCACATTCTCATATTTGATCCATGGACGATCCCTATTCTTTTTGGGTGAAATCGGATTACTATATCGAGTATCTCCAATAGGGATGACTTCCCGGAATAGAGTTTTTGGTCCTTTACAGCCACAAATTTAGTTGTATTTAATTAATATTCAGCACATATATTACTTATCATAACCTTAATCAGTGTTCCTAATTTTGTAGAAATCGGCCCATATTTAACCATACCTCCCATACAAGACACATTCTCAAAAGACGTTGATATACACATAAGAGCACAAAAACGTTAATAACTCTAAAGATAAATGCATTTGGTTACTTAAACTTTGCACAGATAAATATTTTATAAATGTGAACCAATAACCGAAATTTGGTAACAATCGATCCACAATTGACCCTAGCTTTCATATCAGGCCCTTAGCCGAAAATGACATAAATCTACCTATATCTCGAAATTTTGAAAAAGTAGCCCATAGTAAATATATGTATGTATGTCTCTAAGACGTAAGGAAAACTTATTTAATTGTTGGTTCATATTTGACTTTAGTATTCAAGGGTATGATATAGTTGGGCTTGACCGACTATAGCTTTTCTTACTTGTTTTATATCAAAAATGTTCTCAAAACATTTCGATTGTTGGTTAGGCCATCAACATTTGAAGGAGTTTTCCTTATAATAGTCAGATCAAAAATCATACATTGTATTTAAAAGCATTGGAATTTATTCAAAATTGGGTCCTATATGACCCAAACTGCTAAAGCTAGATCTCTGAAATTTGGACATCGGGTACTTTTTTTTGATATATGTATATTTCCACTAAGATAAATTTGAAAATTTGGTGAGTAATCAGTAATGCTGTATCTCGGAAGTAAATGCGACAGCACCAAAATTGCACGTAATTGGACACGTAATTGGTACTTTTCTGGGAAATAAGACATATAGGGGCTAAAAAGGGTAAAAGCAATTTTTTTTATCTTTTGAATCTTTTGAACCAAAAAAACCATAGTTGTATTGACTTCGATAAATATGAAAAATGCGTATTTTGTAGTTTTTCAATTTAGGGGGTGAATAGGGTAAAACCGGGAAAACAAATTTAAGGATTAGTTCTTTGTTTTTTATCTTTGAATATCGCTTGAGACAATAAAGCTAGAAATAAAATTTATAGGAAAGTCGATTATCAGACACAAAATATCAAACACATATTTTGTACTTTTTTTCAATTTAGAGGGTAAAAAAAGGGAAAAATCTGCCAAATTATTATTATTTCTTCTTAAGCAAAACGAATAAAAACAAATATGAAATGCATGTGAGATTAGCAATAAAACTTAGGGGGTAAAATAGGGTAGGAAAGGGAAAATTAGTAACATTATATCTTCGAAACTAACAGCGATACGAACTTAATTGAAATTGGAAAGAGACTGGTGTTTGGTACTTTTTTTCTAGGTATGACTTATAGGGGTAAAAAAGGGTAAAAACTACTATTTGATACCTTTTTAACCCATGCGTATCTTTTGAACGAATAACAAACACATGATTGGTACTTTTACGATTAATTGGGTAAAAAGGGTAAAATACAAGAAATATTCAGGGTTTTAAAACTTTATAAAAGCGTCGATTGACATTGAAGAAATGTAAGATATGTGTTTGGTACTTTTCAATTAAGGGAATAAAAAGAATCGAAAGCGGTAGAAACAAAAACGAAATTGGTATTAGATCAGAAGTAAAGAACACATACAAGGTACTTTTTACAATTTCCGTCCGTTAGGGGACAAAGCATGGTGGAAAAGGGAATATTAATAACGTCATATATCCGAAAGTAACATCGATGGAAACAAAATTTTAATTGAAATTGAGTCGACTAGAAAAACAAGGGGAAACCCATATGTATCTTTTGAACCAATAAATAAAGTGACCAAATTTATACCACAATTGCAAACTTGGATCGGCTGGAAAAATAAGTGAAAACGTGTTTGGTCCTTTTTTCGAAGTCGGACTTATAGGAGTAAAAAAGGATAAATACTATTTTTGGTACTTTTTTAACCCATTTCTTTTTAAGCAATGAAAAAAGGGACATAATTTATATATCAATCGATAAGTATTAAAAAATATTTGACACATGATTCGTACTTTTACGATTAATTGGGTAAAAAGGGTAACATATTTTTAAACTTTGCATATTTTTTAAGCCCATAAAGCCAGAAATGTAATTTATAGAAATGTCGACTAAAGTTAAAGAAATATATTTTGCACTTTTAAGGAATTAAGAAGGGGATTTCGATAACATTATATCTTCGAAGCCGAAAGCGATAGAAACAAAGAAATTGGTCCTATATCAATAGTAAAAAAAAGGACACGTATTTAGTACTTTTTACAAATTTTGCTCCTTAGGGAATAAAACAGGCTAGAAAGTTTTGGTTACTAAGGAAATAAACTAACATCGATAGAAACAAAATTTAAATTGTATTTGGTTAGGTCAGGGCATTCATAATACACGAAAATGGAAAAAATGAGCGATATAAAAGAGTAAAACTGAAATTTTGGTACTTTTTTGACCCATATACATTATCTTTTAAAATAATTATTATCCAAACAAAATGCATACTCCAATCGATAAAAATCACAAAAATCAAACACGTATTTGGTACTTTTTCGACTTATGGGGTAAAAATGGAAAAGAATTCAAGTATAGTTCTTTATGTTTCAACTTCGCATATCTTCAAAACCAATGAAATCAAAAATATAATTTGTAGAAAGATTGATAGCATGATTTTTATCAAATACTTTTTGATATCTATATCATGTAACACCGTATCTTCGAAAGCGATAGAAAAAAAACCGAAATTTGTCTTAGATCAGCCGTAAAAATTCGTACTGTTACGATTAATTAAGTAAAAAGGGTAAAACACAAAAAATATTCCAGGGTAAGTTTTATGTTTTAAACTTTCCTTATTTTGAAGCCAACTAAGCCAGAAATATAATTTATAGAAGGGTCAATTGACACTGAAGAAATGTAAGACATGTGTACTTTTTTGGACATAAGGGAAAAATCGGAAATATTACTTCGAAACCGATAGAAACAAAAACGAAATTGGTCTCAGATTAAAGAACACGTATCCGGTACTTTTTGTAAATTCCGCCCCTTAGGGAGTAAAACACGGTAGAAGAGGGAAAATGAATAACGTCATATATCCAAAACTAACATCGATAGAAACAAAACACAAATTGGAGTTGGATCGCTAGAAAAACAAGGAGACACGTGCTTAGCACCATTTTGAACATGGGACAAAAAAAAAAGGATAATAACAAAATGATGGTACTTTTTTGTCAAACATAAAACTTTTGAATTAATTGTTATATAAACAAACAAAGATATATGTCAAAAAATAGCAAATACTTATTTGGTACTTTTTCTACAAATAGGGTAAAAACGGAAAAGAATTTAAGTGGCTTTATTTTCAAACTTTGCATATCTTTAAAACCTACGAAGTTAGCAATATCATTTATAGAGAGTCTGATAGACATTAAATAGGTATTAAATACGAGTTTGGTACTTTTTTAATTAAGGGGATAAAAAAGGGAAAAATCTTTAAAAATCATATCTTCTAAACGGAAGGATATAGAAAAAAAAAATTGAAAATGGATGAAAATGGATGAAAATGAAAGACACATATTTAATACTTTTTGGAACTTAGCCCATTTATAAAACAAGGCATAAAATAGGAACAAATTATAAAACAAGGCATAAAAGGGGAACAAACTATTGAGATTATATCTTCAAAATCAAAAATAACAAACATTAAATAGAAACAAAAGAGCAATTGGGTGTGGATTAGCTAGGAAAATAATGAAGACGTGTGTAGTAGTTTTGTTTAGTACTTTTGGAAAAGGTACTTAATTTGAAACCAATACATACAGAAATAAAATTTATACCCAAATCGATAAACATTAAAAATATCAAACAAGTCTTGGCAGCATTTGCATATAATATTAACATCGCACCTGAGTGTGTAGGGTATTACGGTCACGGTCATTTCAAAATTCTCTTTAACTTAGCTAATGATTTTTATAACTTCCCTAGAGTTGATAATATAATATTTTCAACAATATGTTCACTTTAGCAAATAACCTAAACATTTATTTGACTTTACTTCATTAGGATAAAAATCTAAAGAATATATTCCGACCCAAAATTAAATAACTGAAGCGTTAAAGTAGTTTTCAAAAGCATCATATGTGATAAGCTAAAAATTAAATTCATTCATGTATCCCTAAAAACTTTTCTTTATTTTATTGACCAAAATTCTTATATTTACGACTTAATTGAATAAATATTTAAGTTTTCCCAACAAATATTTATGCATTTTAATCTATAGTGAATTTACTATAGAAAGTAGATAATATAATATAAAATAATATCCCATGTGTTTTGTGATTAGAATTTTCGTTATATATTTCAATACCAAAAAAATCACTCAAACGTAAAATAATCTTAGTTCCCTATACGCTTGAATAATTTGACAAAGGATCAAGATGTTAATTTATAGTATTATATATTTTTTTTGTATGTCACATTTTATGCAAAAACGAATGATATATGATACAGACGACTAGTAGGGAGGGCAAAAAAACAAACATTACCGGAATATAATAGGAAAAATACACATAAACAAACCCATAAATAAATGCATGTGGGTGTGTCGGGAATACGAGTACTTATGTATGAGTTGCTGTTAGGAGACAACCATGAAAAATATATTCAGCCATAAAAGGGAATAATTCTCATACAAAAAAATATGGTCAGTTCTTGTCAAAAAGAGAAGATTTGCATACACATTTTTTGTTGTTCGACAATTTATAGTCAGTCGTTGTGGCATCCCATATGATGGTAAGTAAGTAAAAATAAACAGTGTGATAAGAGATAATTTCAACAAATTCGGAAATTATTCTCGGATGGTAAACTTATAGCTAATTAAGTTTTACTAGACAAAAAGTTAAAATTTTTGAAAAAAAATAAAAATGAAAAGTTTTTGAAAAATTTATTATAAAAATACGAAATTTTGAAAAATTTTCCTTAGAAACTAAAAATTTCCTGTTAAAATAAAAACTTTTTTAAAAATGTCCTTAAAACATAAGACATTTTTGAAAAATTTCCTATAAAAATAAGAAATTTAAAAAAAAAATTCCTATAAAAATAAGAAATTTTTGAAAAATTTCCTTAAAATAAGAAATTTTTTTAAAATTTCCTATAAAGATAAGAAACTTTTGAACAATTTTCTATAAAAATAAGAAATTTTGGAAAAATTTCCTATAAAAATAAGCAATTTTGGAAAAAATTTCCTATAAAATAAGAAATTTTTGAATTATTTCCTATAAAAATAATAAGTTTTTGAAAAATTTCTTAAAAAATAAGAAAGTTTTGAAAAATTTCCTATAAAAATAAGAAAATTTTAAAAATTTTTCTATAAAAATAAGAAATTTTTGAAAGATTTCCTATAAAAAAAAGAAATTTTTAAAAAATTTCGTATAAAAATAGGAAATAAAAATAAGAAATTTTTGAAAATTTTCCTATAAAAATAAGAAGTTTTTGAAAAATAAGATATTTTTGAAAAATTTCCTATAAAAATGAGAAATTTTTGAAAAATTTCATATAAAAATGACAAATTTTTGAAAAATTTCCTATAAAAATAAGAAACTTTTGAAAAATTTCATATAAAAATAAGAAATTTTGAAAAATTTTCTATAAAAATAAGAAGTTTAGAAAAATTTTCTATAAAAATAAGAAATTTTTGAAAAATTTCCTATAAAAATAAGAAATTTTAGAAAAATTTCCTATAAAAATACGAAATTTTTGAAAAATTTTCTATAAAAATAAGAAGTTTAGAAAAATTTTCTATAAAAATAAGAAATTTTTGAAAAATTTTCTATAAAAATAAGAAATTTTAGAAAAATTTCCTATAAAAATACGAAATTTTTGAAAAATTTCCAATAAAAATAAAACATTTTTGAAAAATTTCCTATAAAAATAAGAAATTTAAAAAAAAATTCCTATAAAGATAAGAAATTTTTGAAAAATTTCCTATAAAATAAGAAATTTTTTAAAAATTTTTTATAAAGACAAGAAACTTTCGAAAAATTTTCTATAAAAATAAGAAATTTTGGAAAATTTTCCTATAAAAAAAAGCAGTTTTGGAAAAAATTTCCTATAAAAATAAGATATTTTTGAAAAATTTCCTATAAAAATAAGAAACTTTTGAAAAATTTCCTATAAAAATAAGAAATTTTTGAGAAATTTCCTATAAAAATAAGAAATTTTTGAAAAATTTCCTATAAAAATAAGAAATTTTTGAAAAATTTCCTATAAAAATAAGAAATTTTTGAGAAATTTTCAATAAAAATAAGAAAGTTTTAAAAAATTTCTTATAGAAATAAAAAATTTTTGAAAAATTTGCTATAGAAATCAAAAATTAAAAAAAAAATTCTTATGAAAAAAAAAAGTTTTTGAAAAATTTATTAGAAAAATAAGAAATTTTAAAAATGTTCCTTAAAACTAAGAAACATTTTAAAAATTTCCTGTTGAAATAAAAAAGTTTTTAAAAATTTCCTTAAAACATAACACATTTTTGAAAAATTTTCTATAAAAATAAGAAACTTTTAAAAAAATTTCCTATAAAAATAAGAAATTTTTGAAAAATTTCCTATAAAATAAGAAATTTTTTAAAAATTTCCTATAAAGATAAGAAACTTTTGAAAAATTTTTTATAAAGATAAGAAACTTTTGAAAAATTTTCTATAAAAGTAAGAAATTTTGGAAAAATTTCCTATAAAAATAAGCAATTTTGGAAAAAATTTCCTATAAAAATAAGAAATTTTTGAAAAATTTCCTTTAAAAATAAAAAAATTTTGAAAAATTTCCTATAAAAATAAGAAATTTTTTAAAAATTTCCATTAAAGATAAAAAAAATTTTAAAAACTTCCATTAAACACAAGAATTTTTTGAGAAATTTCCAATAAAAATAAGAAAGTTTTAAAAAATTTCTTTTAGCCATAAGAAATTTTTGAAAAATTTGCTATAGAAATCAAAAATTAAAAAAAAATTGCTATAAAAATATTGAAAAAAAATTTCTGTAAAATAATATTTCCTTAAAAAATTTCTTATTTTTATAGGAAATTTTTCAAAAATTTCTTATTTTTATAGGAAATTTTTCAAAAATTTCTTATTTTTATAGGAAATTTTTCAAAAATTTCTTATTTTTATAGGAAATTTTTAAAAAATTTCTTATTTTTATAGGAAATTTTTCAAAAATTTCTTATTTTTATAGGAAATTTTTCAAAAATTTCTTATTTTTATAGGAAATTTTTCAAAAATTTCTTATTTTTATAGGAAATTTTTCAAAAATTTCTTTTTTTTATAGGAAATTTTTCAAAAATTTCTTATTTTTATAGGAAATTTTTCAAAAATTTCTTATTTTTATAGGAAATTTTTCAAAAATTTCTTATTTTTATAGGAAATTTTTCAAAAATTTCTTATTTTTATAGGAAATTTTTCAAAAATTTCTTAATTTTATAGGAAATTTTTCAAAAATTTCTTATTTTTATAGGAAATTTTTCAAAAATTTCTTATTTTTATAGGAAATTTCTCAAAAATTTCTTATTTTTAAAGGAAATTTTTTATAGGAAATTTTTCAAAAATCTCTTATTTTTATAGGAAATTTTTCAAAAAATTCTTATTTTTATAGGAAATTTTTCAAAAATTTCTGAATTTTATAGGAAATTTTTCAAAATTTCTTATTTTTATAGGAAATTTTTCAAAAATTTCTTATTTTTATAGGAAATTTTTCAAAAATTTCTTATTTTTATAGGAAAATTTTCAAAAATTTCTTATTTTTACAGGAAATTTTTCAAAAATTTCCTGTTTTTAAAGGAAATTTTTCAAAAATTTCTTATTTTTATAGGAAATTTTTTTAAAAATTTATTATTTTGATAAGAAATTTTTTAAAAATTTATTATTTTTTGGAAGTTTTTAAAAAAATCCTTATTTTTATAGGCAATTTTTAAAAATTTCTTTTTTTTATAGGCAATTTTTAATTTCTTATTTTTATAGAAAATTTTTCAAAAATTTCTTATTTTTATAGGAATTTTTTCAAAAATTTTTTATTCTTATAGGAAATTTTTCAAAAATTTCTTATTTTTATAAGAAATTTTTCAAAAATTTCTTATTTTTATACGAAATTTTTCAAAAATTTCTTATTATACGAAATTTTTCAAAAATTTCTTATTTTTATACGAAATTTTTCAAAAATTTCTTATTTTTATACGAAATTTTTCAAAAATTTCTTATTTTTATACGAAATTTTTCAAAAATTTCTTATTTTTATAGGAACTTTTCCAAAAAATTCTTATTTTTATAGGAAAATTTTCAAAAATTTCTTATTTTTATAGGAAATTTTTCAAAAATTTATTATTTTTATAAGAAATTTTTTAAAAATTTATTATTTTTTGGAAGTTTTTAAAAAAATCCTTATTTTTATAGGAAATTTTTAAAAATTTCTTTTTTTTTTATAGGCAATTTTTAAAAAATTCTTTTTTTTATATGAAATTTCTTCAAAATTTCATATTTTTATAGAAAATTTCTTGTTTTTATAAAAAATATTTCAAAAATTTCTTATTTTTATAAAAAATGTTTCAAAATCTTCTTAGTTTTATAGCAACTTTTTCAAGCATTTTTTATTTTTATAGGATTTTTTTTTAAATATTTCTTATTTTTATAGGAAAATTTCATATTTTTATAGAAAATGTTTAAAAAATTTCTTAGTTTTTTTATAGGAAATTTTTCAAAATTTCTAATTTTTATAAGAAATTTTCAAAAAAATTTATTATTTTTTGATGAATTTATTTTAAAAATATCTTATTTTTAAAGAAAATTTTTTAAAAAATTCTTATTTTTAAAGGAAGTTTTTCAAAAATTTCTTATTTTTATAGGAAAATTTTTTAAAAATTTCTTTTTTTGATAGGAAATTTTTCAAAACTTTCTTAATTTTATAGGAATTTTTTCAAAAATTTCTTAATTTTATAGGAAATTTTTCAAAAATTTTCTAATTTTATAGGAAATTTTTCAAAAATTTCTTAATTTTATTGGATGTTTTTTTAAAATTTCTTATTTTAATATAACATTTTTCCAAAATTTCTTATTTTTCTTGGAAATTTTTCAAAAACTTCTTATTTTTACAAAAAATTTTTCAAAAATTTCTTATTTTTATAGGAAATTTTTCAAAAGTTTCTTATTTTGATAGAAAATTTTTAAAAAAATTCTTAATTTTATAGGAAATTTTTCAAAAATTTCTTATTTTTATAGAAATTTTTTCAAAAATTTCTTATTTTTCTAGGAAATTTTTCAAAAAATTTTTATTTTTATAGGAAATTTTTCAAAAATTTCTTATTTTTATAGGAAATTTTTCAAAAATTAGGAGTACTTTCAGTACTCTCTGTGCAATTTTCTTGTTGCCTAGTGTTATTAGTATATCTACAAAAACCGTTCGGTTTAGATACACCTCAATAATCCGGAATATTAAATTTGGAAAAAAATCTTAAAATTCTGCAGATAAAATATTTTTTCTTTTTTATATTTTTTATTGTTTTAATTTTGATAAAATTATTTGCTAAGAATCTAGAAATTTTAAATTTGCATAGATTATTTTGTGGTTGTTATTATAATTTTTACTTGTTTATTTATTTTGATGATTTAATATCCAGTATCAAAAATATTATAGAATATGAGCAAATCCTGCGTGACGGACGATAAATTTGCACGGATTTGTTTGCACTTTGACAGCGGTGGAGAAAGGTTTAATCTCGTCCAATATTAAAAAAAAACCCTTTAGCATAGGTTTTCCATAAACTAAGCAATAATATTAATTATCTTTTTTGTTAAAATTGAATACGAATAAAATTTACCGAACATTTGCTCAAATTTGGCCCAAAAATTTACATTTTCGCGAAATTCTTCAGTTTGAAATCGGAGGTACGGCCAAACGGTTCAAGATATCGACCTATTTTTTTGGGGGTTTTATTCTCCCATTTGTCTGTTTTAACACACTGGAGAAAAAATTCTAATTTTGTAATATTTGTTGAACAAAATTTTCAAAAAATTAAAAAATGATTTTTGAAACCGACCTGAGAAAAATGTATCATTTTCCAACATGAAAAAAAAACTAAGTAAATTTGATTACATTTAAAAAAAAACTGAATCCTTAGGCGCGTTTTCAAGAACATGAATTTTCGGGGGAAAACTGCAATAACTTTTAAACTACTTCATGGATTTTCGTCTTTCATGATTTGAAATAAAGCTGAAAAACAATTATTTTCATGTTTTTTTTTAAAGCATATTCTAAATTTGTAATATTTGTTGAACAAAATTTTCAAAAAATTAAAATATGATTTTTGAAATCGACCTGAGAAAAATGTACCATTTTCTAACAAGAAAAAAAAAACTAAGTTAATTTGATTATATTTAAACAAAGCTGAACTATTTTCTAGTAACAAGCCATTAAATTGTTAAGCATGTCTAACTTTGGAATTTCTTTATTTACAATATACAATTTTTGGTGCATATCCTTAGGCGCATTTTCAAGTACATGAATTTTTGGGGGGAAAACTGCAATAACTTTTAAACTACTTCATGGATTTTCGACTTTCATGATTTGAAATAAAGCTGTTTTAGTTCTCTTTGATATTCTATTATTTCTTGTAAAAATTATTTGTTTTTGGTCTACATTTTGCAAAAACAAAATTACCCATTTTTCCCCATACAAATGGGCTCTTCAACTTTGGACCCGATGCGCGCCCATAGAACGTTGTCCGATTTGGCTCAAATTTTCAGATCTAAACTCTTAGACCTGGTGTCACAATATTCCGTAGAAAAAGTTATAAAATTCGAAAAATCATTTTCCTTCATACAAAAAATTGTCACCCTACTGTGCACATTAAGACGTTTTTGTCATTTCAATAAGTAGGCGGGAAATTTAAAATGTTTTGGACCTGCCCTTGAATGTAGCTTTAGTAACGTAACGTAACTTTATTTTTTATTTATTTTTTTTTTTGTAATTTTCTAATGTTAAATTTTCTAATGTTATAGAAAACCGAATTTTGCTTAATATTTTATTTAAACTTTTAAATTTTATATAAATTCAACTTGTTTTCCCGCTTTCCACGAGAAACCACTCGAAATCATCACAGAAGAAGACAATACAATGTCATGGCATGACAATATTATATTTCCGCAACAACAATTTAACTATGTCTGGATATTTTATGTGTATATTTTATAGTTTTAGTTCTTCATTCTTCCGGGGGTTTAGCAAAACATTTCTACATCTTCATATATAGATACATACATACATACAAATATATCATGTACAAGCGGAGTCGAGCGTAAATTGAAGAGCAGCCATGTACCAAAAAAACTGCCATCAAGTGGAAAAACATGCTCGAACACAAAAAAAGGACCATGACTAGATGTTGACAAAATACAAAAAAATTGAGATTGTAGTGACATTGTCAGCAGTGATAAATTACGATGACAATATAACAATTGTAAATGATAAGTATTGTTGGGTACGCGATGAAAATGCAGCGAAATAAGAATAAAAAAAAAAAAACTTAATAACAAACTTTAAAAAAAATTTAACGAAATTGCGAAATAAAATTCGAATTTTATGAAATTTACTAATAATTTGTTGGAAACATTTTAAGCTTTTAGTTTAATGAGAAACAATTTAATCTTTAAAGATTTTCATTTTTCAAAAAAAAAAAAAAACAAATGATATGGGCAAATCCGCAAAATATTAAACCAGGGACAACATTTTAAAACTGTCAAAATCGCGTTTTTGTGTTTATGGAAAAATTAACCATATATTGATCCTTTAGAATATAAATGGATACAATTTTTAATTGCTCTCTTCGCAAATGGCAGGTCTTTATTTGCACCCATCTCGAATTTTCCATATAAAGAGTGTTCTAAAAAAAATATGCATTTACTATTTTAGACAAAATTTATCCATAGTGCAAGAAATAATTTATTTTTTGATCAAGTTAGTTTCTATAGATATGTCAGATACTATTATTTTAGAAATTATTAATTTTCAATAGTTATTTCAATCAAAATGGACTGCGAAAAAAAGTTCGTGAAAATATAATTAAAACTTTTCAAAAAAATCCGTCATGGACTTTAAAAAAAAATAGCTAAAAATTTGAAATATAACCCTCGAACGGTTTCTAATGCCATCAGACGGTATAAGGAAAACCTGAGCATTGAAAGAAAACCTGGATCAGGGAGGAAAAAAGGTCCTACAGATATTGGTAAGGCAAAAGAAATCGAGCGACTCTTTCGAAAAGCGCCTAACACTTCTTTAAGAAAAGCAGCTCGTACGGTGAAATGTTCTACGAATTTTGCACATAGAGTCAAAGCTTATGCTGGATTGAAGACATACAAAGTCCAAAAGGTTCAAGATCGCGATTCTATAAAGAACTTAGAAGCAAAAAAACGAGCGAAAAAATTGAAGTCTGATTTTATAAAAAAATACACCTGTTGTGTGATGGATGATGAAACATACGTATTGGCAGACTTTTCTCAACTTCCTGGTCAAGATTTTTATGTTGCTGATAAACAGGGCAATGTTCGGCAAGAGTTTCGCACAAAAAAACAAACAAAATTCCCTAAGAAGTTTCTCGTGTGGCAAGCTATTTGCAGTTGTGGCAAAAGAAGTAAAGTATTTGTGGCATCTGGCACAATAAACACAGAAATTTATATAAAGGAGTGCCTACAAAAACGGTTGTTACCCTTTTTAAGAGAGCACAGAGTGACTACATTTTTTTGGCCCGATTTGACATCATGCCATTATGAAAAAAAGGCACTTGAGTGGTACTCAAAGAATAATGTCATTTTTGTACCACGAGAGGCAAATCCACCTAACTGTCCAGAACTTCGGCCTGTGAAAAGGTATTGGGCTCTGGTAAAAAAGGAATTGAAGAACACAGGAAAGATTACCAAGAACATGTCCGATTTTAAGCGCAGGTGGAACACATGCTCCAAAAAGGTATCAGAAGCAACTGTAAAATCTTTAATGGGAGGGTTTCCGAAAAAAGTCGATAATTTTGCAAAACCCGAGTACTAAGTAAACATTTTAATGCTAAATGATTTTGTATAATATGTCATTATATTTGCGTATTTTGTAGAGTTTTTATATTAAAAGGTTTGATTTTTATTTAAGAAAATCCAACTACAACTTTTATTTAGAGCACTCTTTAAGTCAAATATTAAAAATTACAAATAAGGATGACCCTGAGGACCGATTTTTCTGAAATTTTAACAGTATAATAAAGTATGACCGGTGGTTAAAATAGGCTAGTTTTTTTTTTAAATCTCAAGTGAGTGTGGAATTTTCCACATAAGTCAAATAAGAGTGATATATTCGGCTGTGTCGAATCTTATATACCCACCATCAAGTTTTGTTAAATTTAAAAACATATCTCATATATCTACGAGGATGCAGCAAATTCAAAATCTGGACCAAAACTGAAAAAATCGCTAAGCTAATTGGTATTGTTGGTGAAACCTTTGGACTAAAATCGGTTGCCGTAGCTTTATAGTTTATTATTTAAAAAATATTTTAGTGATTTCCCCAGTATTTACTTTGATCAAAATTCGGTCTCATAACCAGGTATAGTTTTACATTAATAAGTTGTTAAATACTTTTCGTTGTGATTAATATGTAGTTAGGCTAAACACGTTAATAGTAATACGACAGGTCCATATATTTCGTTATGAGTTCCTAATGCATTCATCATATATAAAGTCTGGACTGAACATTGATTGATGCCTATATAATTTCATAGGTGCAATCTTAATATAATGAATGTACCTCCAAATCTTTTTGATTGTAGATATCAAAAAGGGGATGTTATATATATAAGAATTATAGCCAAATGTTGGCCAATTATAACAAACTTTTACACACTGGCTGGTATATATAGAGAGCTTATTCTTGCAAAATTTAGTGACCATAGCTATCATCTAATTTAATAGCTTTTAACTGGCCTTTGCTAAAATTTTTGGTTTCCGTGAGTGTTTTTCACATGAAAGCTAAACTCAAATATGGACTGATTCCTATAAAATTTGATAAACTGATCAAAAATTGCATAAAACTTCCCTATTTTAAATTTAATCGTCATAACTATTACAATTGTATTCAATTTATCAGCATTAATGTGTTTCCCGGGGCGGGGTTATATGGGAGCTCTAACTAAATTTGAACCGATTTTGTCCATTTTCAACACACATCTTTTTCAAGATATCCAAAATACTTTTGTAAAATTTTGTCCCTCTAGCTCTTTTCGTTAAGGCGCTATCGTGCTTTTATCTGACGGACAGACGGACATAAACAACCTTTTCTTTATGTATTTTTGTGTTTCCATAAGTTTTTTATATGGGAGCTATGGTCAAATGGTGACCGATTGTGACGAAATTTTGCACACTGGCTGGCATTGACATAAGACTTCCTTGTGCTTAATTTAGTCTTACTAGCTCTTGTAGTTAAGGAGCTATCACGATTTTATCTGACGGACATAAATCCCCTTTTCTTTTTGAATTTTTGTGTTTTCGTAAGTTTTTTTATATGGGAGCTAGGTCAAATGCTGACCGATTGCGACAAAATTTTGCACACTGGCTGGCATTGTGACTTTATTGTGCCAATTTTAGTGGTTTTATTTGTTATACTTTTAGATTTATTGGCATTTAAGTGTATTTTAGGTGAAATTTAGGCTGTTTTCGTATGTTTTTTGTATGGGAGCTATGGCTAAATGTGAACCGATTTTGATGAATGAATTTTATATGCTGCCTAGGGCTTATGCAAGACTTCTATGTACCAAATCTTATCATCATAGCTGTTATAGTTTGTTATTTATTAGCAAATAAACGATTAGCATAGGCGAGGTTATACAGGAGCTATGGTCAAATGTTAACCGATTTCACCCAGTTTCAATACCAACATTTTTTTAGAGATGAAAAATGTTTTTACTAAGTTTCAGTAAGCTAGCTCCTTTCGTTTAGGCGTTATCGTGATTTCAACAGACACACAGACGGACAGACAGACAGACAGACAGACAGACAGACAGACAGACAGACAGACAGACGGACAGACAGACAGACGGACGGACAGACAGACAGACAGACAGACAGACAGACAGACAGACAGACAGACAGACAGACAGACAGACAGACAGACAGACTGACAGACAGACAGACAGACAGACAGACAGACAGACAGACAGACAGACAGACAGACAGA
>OW121740.1:42815129-42951548 GCA_933228675.1 Stomorhina lunata | reverse complement strand
CAGACAGACAGACAGACAGACAGACAGACAGACAGACAGACAGACAGACAGACAGACAGACAGACAGACAGACAGACAGACAGACAGACAGACAGACAAACGGACATTGCTCAATTGTCTTCAAATTTCTTAAGGATTCAGAATATAGATATCGTTTTTGATTTTTGAGCTAATATTAAGGAAATTGCAAACGGAATGACAATCTCAATATACCTCCCATTCTTTTTGATGGTGGGTATAAAAATGATATAGGCAAATCCGAAAAATATTAAACCAAGGACAAAATTTTAAAACTGTCAAAATCGCGTAATTGTGTTTATGGAAAAATTAACCATCTATTGATCCTTTAGAATATAAAATGGATAGAAATTTTGATTGCTCTCCTCGTGAATGGCAGATCTTTATACTTTTTATACATTTTTTAAAATAATAGGCTTTTTGAAAGTCCATAAAAATCGCAAAAACATCCATTTAGGTATCAAGTTTCAGTAGGGACTCAAAGTCTGCTTTATTTTATACAATTAGATATAAAAGACCCCATTAAAAGTAATTGGAGTGAGATAAATAACGTCAAATAAAAAAGGCCTCACAGTGTTTAGCGTCCGTCAAAGAAATAAAGTTTTCTTTTATTTGACTAGTGCAATTTTTCTTTTTTCTCCAATTGAATTTGGTTCGTAAAGCGAACTTAAAGTATGCTTTAGATTAGGCTGAAACTATATGGATGTTAATATAGCATTTTACAGGATGATATGTATAGGAAAGTGTGTAGCGTCCGTCACAGTATATATTTTTTACAAAATAATATTTGTTAAATAAAAAATTTACCAACATATGTCTGTCTTATTCATAAAGCAATAACGCTATCTATATCCACAGATTAAATTTAAGATATTAGGTGCTAAAAAAAATATATAGTGGGGCAAATTTGCTGCTTTTGAAATTTGATTTTTTTTTTTTGATTTTTGGGACTCTCTAAAAGCTTGCCGCAGTATTCTTTCGACGATAAATAAGATGTAAAAAACGTAAAACTTTAAATAAATATATGTATGCAGCCGTTTTGTGAAATATTAAATATTATTAAATTGTGCCCAAAATCCGCGTTTTAACCGCGAACATGAAAAGGAAGGAGATAAAATTCGAGAACAAATAAAATCATTATTTTCACTGATTTATGAATCCTTAAAAAAAATATGAAATATGATTTTTTTCCTAATAAAAAACATTCAAGTAAAAACTGTATCGTCCCTCAAGTAGCGTCCGCAACAGTTCATTTATGGATTTTTGTTGAAATTGGAAACTTTAAAATATTTTATAAAAGCTGCTTTGCAAACCTCTGATTTTCCTCTATCTTTAAGGTATTTATAATTTTTGTATTACTATGAGCGATTTGATGAAAATTGCAGAAACCCATGTTGAAAAAAAGTCACTTCCATTTTATGTAGCGTCCGTCACAGTACTTTAAAAGCGAATATCTTTTTTTATCCCAAAGTATATAAATTAACAAATGCCATTCGATAGCACAATCGATGGCCTACTATTCCCCGAAATCTGTGCAAAGATATCTAGTGTAGAACGACAATGCGATACATTTAAGTACAACCAAATCCGTATAAATGTATCGTCCGTCACGCAGGATTTGCCCATATGTTACTGTTCCAAAGTTAAATTTTCAATAAAATTATAAATTTAATTTTCTAATCTAACTCATAACTCTTTAAGTTCTATTCTTCTTTATACCTCTCATATCATCATAGCACAACTTACCATCAAGAAATTCTAATACATTCCATTTAACATTTTTATGGTATCATGACTTTAGTCATTCATATCTTCATTCTTTACATACATTTTTAGATGCTCTTGATGCAACCATTATTATGATTACCGGAGAATGGAGTTTGTTGAATAATGCATTAAACACATAGACAACAGCAGGCTACACGAACACCGACTACAAAAGTCGTTGGCTGCAATCGTCGCCTCGTAGTCAGCTACTTAATTATTTTGGGGACGGCAGCTACATTTAAGACGGCAGCTACATTTCGAAACATCTGCAAATATCGCGTTTATAAGATGGACAAAATAACAATTTAAATTTTGATAAAAACGACATAAATTCATTTTATTAATTAACCTATGAAATCAACGGTTTTCCTGTACCTGATAGTATGTCTATATCAAAAAAATGTATAGAGAGATTTTGGTGTGATCTCTAATAGTTTAAGAGTTATGGGCTTTTTAAATTTCAAGAATAATACGGTAAACCTTTAGAAGTTTATATCCGATATTAACTTTTTTGGTATCAAACAAAAGCTACTGAAAATATATTTTATATGATCTCTAATAGTTTAAGAGTTATGGGCTTTTTAAATTTCAAGAATAATACGGTATAACTTTAGAAGTTTATATCCGATATTAATTTTTTTGGTATCAAACAAAAGCTACTGAAAATATCTTTTATATTCTTATATATTCTTTATAATATTCTTTATAATGGATTAAGAGCTAATATACTATAAACTTATTTCTGCAACCGACTTTTTTTTATAAAAATTCGTATATCTTAAAACAATATAGATATAAGTATGCTCTTTTATATAATGAATTTTATAAAGGACATACTGGGCTTCTATATAACATGAACTACGCAGCTCTAGCACGCAAAAAATAACTTTTTAAAATTTTACTTCTATTGAGTTAGAGTTATATAAATATAAATTTTTACATAATATTTTATTAGATATTATTATAGTACCTGGTTGACCGAGCCTTGCTCGGAGCTTTATGATAAGCATTTTGAGGCAAATTTGAAAGTTTTTATATATTTTATTTTATAAAGTTAATTTTGAATTATTTTATTTATTTTGTCCGACCAACACATAGTTTGCATAGTTTACAGTTTAACTCATTTTAATAATTTTGGAAATTGGTCATACCAACAGAAACCTCTTTCGACTCATGCGCAAAAATTTTGCTAAAGATTATAGTCTGATCAAATGCACAGTTTATGATTTCTTTCATTTTAAGTAGTTTTCAGTGGCGCCACCTGAAGTTGTTCATACCGACTAAGAAACCTTCGTTTGCTTATGCGTAACAACTTTGCTTATGATTATAACATGATCAAATGCACAGTTTACGATTTAATTCACTTTGAGTAATTTTCTGTGGCGCCACCTGTCGGACGTTGCTCATTCCAATTCAAAAACCTTCGTCGGCTTATCCGCAACAACTTTGCTGAAGATTATAGCATGATTAAATATACAGCTTACGATTAAATTGACTTTGAGTAAATTTCAGTAGCGCCACCTGTCGAAATTTCTTCATACCATCTAAGAAACCTTCGTCGGCTCATGT
The DNA here is from genome assembly GCA_933228675.1 of Stomorhina lunata. Taxonomy (NCBI): domain Eukaryota; kingdom Metazoa; phylum Arthropoda; class Insecta; order Diptera; family Rhiniidae; genus Stomorhina; species Stomorhina lunata. The sequence continues at coordinate 42,948,194 of OW121740.1, read as the reverse complement.
GCAACAACTTTGCTAAAGATTGTAGCATGATCAAATGTACAGTTTACGATTTAATTAATTTTTAGTAATTTTCAGTGACGCCATCTATCGGAAATTAGTTTTATCAACTTTAAAACCTTCACCGGCTTATCCGCAACATCTTCGCTAAAGAGCATAACACAATCAAATTCACAGTTTACTATTCTATAAAGAACATACATACAGACAAACATTCATTTGTTTAAAATAATACTAATTTTTCCCCCTTTTTATTCCCTAATTTCTAAAAGTTCCATATGTATATTTGGTACTTTTTTGGTGCCAATTGAATTCGGTACATTTTTTTAAAACGCATTTAACATAATGTATAATGTTCCTATTCATATTACTTTGGAGATGTTAAGTTATCATTTTATCCCTTTTTTACCCATTTTGGCTCCAAAATCAAAAAAGTACCAAATACGTGTTTCATGTTTTTTTTACATCTATTGATTGTAGTACCAAGTTTCTTTCTATATTCTTTAGTTTAAAATATAAGAGTGGGTTAAAAAGGTGCCAAAAAAACTATTTTCACCCTTTTTTACCCCCTATCGGACATAGTTTCAAAAAAGAACCAAACACCTGTCCGCTTATTTTCAAAGCTGTTTAAAACGTAATTTTGTTTCTATACCTATTACTTTAGGAGACATAGCGTTTTCGATTTTTTCCCCTTTTTACCCGTTTTTACCCTCTTAGAGGTAAAAGTTCCAAAAGTTCCTTCTTCTTCGACCTATACATCAAAAAAGATACCCACTGTCTAAATTTTATCAAAATCGTTAGAGCCGTTTTCGAGATAGCCATTCTATATATATATATATATATATATATATACAATTATTGCTCGTTTAAGAATATAAGATAAATATTTGATAAGTATGTAAATTGTTTACATAAATTCTCCCCATTGTATTTGTGGTACATAAATTCAAGTGGTTTAAATCGCTCATTTATTTCAATATTATATGGTGTTGACAGCACTACATCTTTTATTGTCGCCAACAAAAATAGAAAATAGTTTAATTTTGGCTACAGCTACAACCGTGGTCGGTAGTCGTGTAGCCGTGTCGACTCAAAAAAATGTATTTCTATTTGAATGCATGTATTCTAATTTTGACAGGTTGTAGCCCATAGCCTGCTGTTGTCTATGTGTTTAATGAATAATACGGCTTCTTGTTTCTTCCTGCAGTGCAGCATCATCGTTATCATCCTCATCATCATCATTGTTATCTATATCATCAATATTCTCATCTTTAACATTCCTGCGTTATTGCAAAGAATTTTTAATAAAAGATTGCCGTGCGAATACTTATCAAAGACAAGGAAGATGTATGTTGTATTTGTATATAAAGAACTTGTTTGTAAAACTATTTAAAGATAATTTTTTCAAAGGATAAAGAGTGCTCTAAATAAAATTTGTAGTTGGATTTTCTTAAATAAAAATCAAACCTTTTAATATAAAAACTCTACAAAATACGCAAATATAATGACATATTATACAAAATCATTTAGCATTAAAATGTTTACTTAGTACTCGGGTTTTGCAAAATTATCGACTTTTTTCGGAAACCCTCCCATTAAAGATTTTACAGTTGCTTCTGATACCTTTTTGGAGCATGTGTTCCACCTGCGCTTAAGATCGGACATGTTCTTGGAAATCTTTCCTGTGTTCTTTAATTCCTTTTTTACCAGAGCCCAATACCTTTCCACAGGCCGAAGTTCTGGACAGTTAGGTGGATTTGCCTCTCGTGGTACAAAAATGACATTATTCTTTGAGTACCACTCAAGTGCCTTTTTTCCATAATGGCATGATGCCAAATCGGGCCAAAAAAATGTAGTCACTCTGTGCTCTCTTAAAAAGGGTAACAACCGTTTTTGTAGGCACTCCTTTATATAAATTTCTGTGTTTATTGTGCCAGATGCCACAAATACTTTACTTCTTTTGCCACAACTGCAAATAGCTTGCCACACGAGAAACTTCTTAGGGAATTTTGTTTGTTTTTTTGTGCGAAACTCTTGCCGAACATTGCCCTGTTTATCAGCAACATAAAAATCTTGACCAGGAAGTTGAGAAAAGTCTGCCAGTACGTATATCAGGTCATTAGCCGGAAGTGATATCTATCACACAACAGGTGTATTTTTTTATAAAATCAGACTTCAATTTTTTCGCTCGTTTTTTTGCTTCTAAGTTCTTTATAGCATTGCGATCTGGAACCTTTTGGATTTTGTATGTCTTCAGTTCAGCATAAGCTTTGACTCTATGTGCAAAATTCGTAGAACATTTCACCGTACGAGCTGCTTTTCTTAAAGAAGTGTTAGGCGCTCTTCGAAAGAGTCGCTCGACTTCTTTTGCCTTACCAATATCTGTAGGACCTTTTTTCCTCCCTGATCCAGGTTTTCTTTCTGATGGCATTAGAAACCGTTCGAGGGTCAACTTTCAAATTTTTAGCTATTTTTTTAAAAGTCCATGACGGATTTTTTTGAAAAGTTTTAATTATATATTCACGAACTTTTTTTCGCAGTCCATTTTGATTGAAATAACTATTGAAAATTAATAATTTCTAAAATAATAGTATCTGACATATCTATAGAAACTAACTTGATCAAAAAATAAATTATTTCTTGCACTGGATAAATTTTGTCTAAAATAGTAAATGCATATTTTTTTTAGAACACTCTTTATATATATTGGGTTTTCTAAAAATTCGATTAATGGTTAAGGCTCTGATATCTCAGATGGTACGACAAAAGCAGATCGGAAAATTGATGTAGGAAAACAGGAACTAGAAAAACAGTTCCTACTGCATCCATTATAAATATATAAAGTCTGAGCTGAACATTGATTGATGCCTATCTAATTTCATAGGTACAATCTTAATACAATGAATGTACCTCCAAATCTTTCTGATTGTAGATATAAAAACAAAATTTTACACACTGGCTGGTATATATATATAGAGCTTATTCCTGCAAATTTAGTGGCCATAGCTATCATAGCTTCTAATTTAATTGCTTTTAACTGGCCTTTGGCAAAATTTTTGGTTTCCGTGAGTGTTTTTTATATGAAAGCTAAAGTCAAATATGGATTGATTCCTATAAAATTTGATAAACTGATCAAAAGTTGCATAAAACTTTCCTATTTTAAATTTAATCGTCATAGCTATGACAATTCTAATCAATTTATCAGCGTTAATGTGTTTCCCCGGGCGGGGTTGTATGGGTGCTCTAACTAAATTTGAATCGATTTTGTTCATTTACAACACACAACTTTTTCAAGATATTCAAAATACTTTTGTAAAATTTTGTCCCTCTAGCTCTTTTCGTTAAGGCGCTATCGTGCTTTTATCTGACAGACAGACGGACATAAACAACCTTTTTTTATGAATTTTTGTGTTTCGATAAGTTTTTTATATGGAAGCTATGGTCAACTGGTGACCGATTGTGACAAAATGTTGCACACTGGCTGGCATTGACATAAGACTTCCTTGTGCTTAATTTAGTCCTACTAGCTCTTGTAGTTAAGGAGCTATCACGCTTTTATCTGACGGACAGATGGACATAAATCCCCTTTTCTTTTTGAATTTTTGTGTTTCCGTAAGTTTTTAATATGGGAGCTATGGTCAAATGGAAACCAATTATGCCAGCACACTCGCTGGCATTGATATATGCCTTTTTGGTGCCAAATTTAGTGGTTATATTTGTTATATTTTTAGATGTATTGGCATTTAACTGTATTTTAGGTGAAATTTAGGCTGTTTTCGTAAGTTTTTTGTATGAGAGCTATGGCTAAATGTGAACTGCTTTTGATGAAATTTTATATGCCGCCTAGGGTTTATGAAAAACTTCTATATACCAAATTTTATCAGGTTATACGAGAGCTATGGTGAAATGTTAACCGATTTTGCCCAGTTTCAATACCAAAATTTTCTTAGAAATGAAGAATGTTTTTACTTAGTTTCAGTGAGCTAGCTCCTTTCGTTTTGGCGTTATCGTGATTTCAACAGACAGACGGACATCGCTCAATCGTCTTAGGTAATCATAAGGATTTAGAATGTATATCCCTTTTGGTTTTTGAGCTAATATTAAGGAAATAACAAGCAGAATGACAATCTCAATATACCCCCCATTCTGTTTGATGCTGGGTATAAAAACTTCATTGTTAATAAAAGGGACCCTAATCACATGCAGAGCATATATTATGACATATGCGGGTCCAAAAGATGTGTGATCTCAGTTGTCCCAGAACGACACTTGTAGTTGACACAGTGCTTAAGCGATGGTTGACCTCCAAATACAGCATTAATTGGTTGGTGGTGTCCCCATGAATATTGCTTAATGCTGCTATGTGCGAGACTCCATCTAAAGAATAATGTACATACCTTGGTATGCTTTTCTCATAGACGAGAAGATCTTTCCTGGTATATCATGGAGAGGACTCCTACTACATGACATCTCGTATTCCCTCTCGTCTAGATGTTTTAGCGTCAGCTTAGATATTCTTAGTCATTTCCCTTAAGAGGCTTGCTGTATAGTTGACCTATGCAACTTCCGCGGGTAAAAGTTGGGATGATTCCTATACTGGGAGGTTCGTAAACAATACTCCTTTTCGCCTTGTCTGTCTCAAGAGGCATAATAAATAGTTGCCAAAAGAAACCCTTTCGACTGTGATACTTCTAATTCTGAGTGTGACAACACCATTAGTTTACTGGAAGTTTCGGATAAATTTTGTAAATCTTACCCCCGAATTATTCTTCAACATAAAATTGCAAGCCCTCACACTTCACAATGACTTCTTCTTGTTACCGAATATCAAAAAGTCTGATTACTCACAAAGAAAAAAATGATTAAGTTTTATTTTTGTAGCACGATTCGTGCGTCACCTTTATATGCATAGAAATAAGTATATTTACCTATCCCTCTGACTGGCTCTCTTACAGGTCATATTGGGTTATCCATTTCGTGGTTTTCAACATCTGTCAAACTAAGTTATTAAACGATTTTTTTGTATTTCAGTTGAAAGTCTGAAATTGACGAAAATGGATTGCTTAAGTATCACACATACATGGGCATACTGCATTACTTTTTTACTGCAGTAAGCGTTTCAGTAATCAGTAAATGTTTACTGATAACTGAAACAAAAAATCAGTATTCAGTAAATTTTACTGATTACTGAAAAAATAAATCAGTATTCAGTAAATTTTACTGAATACTGAAAACTTTTTTCAGAATTCAGTAAATTTTACTAATTACTGAAGAAAAATTTCAGTAATCAGTAAAATTTACTGATTACTGAAAAAAATGTTCAGTATTCAGTAAATTTTACTGATTACCGAAAAAAATTTCAGTATTCAATAAATTTTACTGATAATTGAAAAAAAATCAGTAATCAGTAAATTTTACTGATTACTGCAAATAAATTCAGTAATCAGTATATTTTACTGCTTAATGATTAGATTGCAGTATTTAGAGTTTTTCAGCAAAAATTAAAAAAAAAAAACTTTTTTATTTTAACACAGAAATTTCATTGTAGACAAGCACTTAGTAAGTAATGGTACTACAAAAAGCCCATCTGTGTAAAATAACCCAGCAAAACTTTTGATTACCAAGTTATAAGATAGATAAACAGCTAAAATACTGAATAGGAACTACTTACTCATTAGCTGTTTAAATCGTTACATTAACATGGTGACGTCATTGGAGGTAAGTACTTACCAATTGCAGAAAATTAGGGACTTGAGTACATACATAGAAAATTCCCACGACATTACAATTGGAACAAGGGGTATTTCTCTCAGACAATAAGCTGCATCCGATTCTATTTTTAGACTCCGGTTCCTAACGGCAAATGCTATAGTTAGAAAAGTTTAACATAGGCTAATACTGGTGTGGCCGGGGATCGAACTTGGGACCTTTGTTTGTTTGCACAAGGAAGTTTATGACCTTTTTTGGTATCTAAAGACGTTCAGATTATGCTAATGTGTTCACAAAAGTTATTTAGTTTCACGGTGGCTATAATTTTACAAAATATAGCGTGTGAAAAATCAGGATTTCCAAAAAGTTATGATAAAAAATTTTTTTCTTAAACATTTTTAAAAAAGACATCATAAAATTTTCCCAACATAGTTAAGCGATATTTTTAAGTGCTGATTAGCTATTTGGGAAAAACTGATTTTTTTGGCATCATGCTAATATTGGGAAACTTTGGTGGCCCATAAAAAAATACGGTCACTAAACTAGACAAACTGAGTGTAGGGTTTTACTACAATTCGGTAGTAGAATAGGACCCATATAGTCACGGCCTTGTACTTTTCAAAATATGTTCATTTGTTGTGTAGTTTAGTTCTTGTTTTTTTAATTATATAATCAAAAATACCTTATACTGCATTCAATAATCAGTATTACTGATTTTTTTCAGTATTCAGTAAAATTTTCTGATTACTGAAATTATTTTCAATAATCAGTAAAATTTACTGAATACTGAAATTTTTTTTCAGTAATCAGTAAAATTTACTGAATACTGAATTTTATTTCCAGTAATCAGTAAAATTTACTGAATACTGAAAATTTTTTTCAGTAATCAGTAATCAGTAATATTTACTGATTACTGAAAATATTTTTCAGTAATCAGTAAAATTTACTGAATACTGAAAATTTTTTAAAGTAATCAGTAAAAATTACTGAATACTGATTTTTTCTTTCAGTAATCAGTAAAAGAAAAAAAAAATACTGTAAAAGTACTGGTACTGCAAAGTGCCCATCTATGGTATCACACAACGCATAAATATTATTAAGACATACTTCAAAAATTGTGATTCTGCAACAGCCACATGTCCTGCTTTAAGAGGAGATTTTGGTTTACATCATCGTCCAAACAATTGGCAACATTGTGAAGAAATTTGAAAAGACTGGAGTGGTAACAAATATTGTAAGGCCTGTGCATCATCGGTTCGCTCATTCCGCTGAAAATATTGCTGCTGTAAGTGAAAGTTTTGCCAAGGACCCACATATCCTGCTTTAACAGGAGATTATGGTTTACATCATCGTCCAAGCAATTGGCAACATTGTGAAGAAATTTGAAAAGACTGGAGTGGTTACAAATATTGTAAGGCCTGTGCATCATCGGTTCGCTCATTCCGCTGAAAATATTGCTGCTGTAAGTGAAAGTATTGCCAAGGACCCGAATGTGACACATAATTGAAGAATACGACTTGGAGAATATGTGGTTTTAACAAGACGGTGCCACATGCCACACAACTCGAGCGAATATGGCCTTATTGCAAGAGACATTTCCTGGCCACGTAATTTCTCGTCATGGCGATATCAACTGGCCACCAAGATCATGCGATTTGACACCATTAGACTTTAATTGTATGGCTACACGAAAGACCATATGTTTATGGAGATAAAACTTTAACTCTTGAGCACTTAAAAACCAACATTCGACAATTTATGGCTGAAATACCGCCCAATATGTGTCAAAAATTGGTCGAAAATTTCCTCAAGGAATCAATGCTTGCAACATTTCGCGTGGTGGTCATTTAAATGATGTAGTGTTTCACACATAATATCAACGTTCAAACTTTATAACAAAAACGAAATATCATGAAAAAAATATTTTACATGTTTTTTATTTGCGTTCACTTTCGAAACCGCAAAATGGAACCCCCTTTATATTAGGGTGGGTCAAATTGTATGGGGCCAAAAAAATGTGCCATTCAAAAAAACTTCTCCCTCTATCTTCCCTCCAATAATATATTTTCATAGTTGCAACAATGTATTGCATAACCAGTATTCATTCAGGGAATGAACACACATTTGAAAATTCATAAACAAACTTTTTAGAATATAAAGTATTTGGTGTGGGAAACCATTTTATTGAACAATATATATGCAACTAATGAAACTTATAAAGAGAAGTTGCAAGCATATCCAGCAACAATTTATTAATGTATTGGTATTTACCATATTACGCTACGCAACAAAATGTATATGCTCAAGAGCATTAGTTATATTCTTAAAGATTTAAGTTTGATTTTATTCACAAATGAGTAAAATTATCTGGATATAGCAAATTTTGATTTTATAATAATTTTGGAAGAACTAGGTTCATACATGACTTGAAGTTAATTTTGCTGTAACAAAATTTTCGACAACGCCATCCAAACTTATAGTAAAATCATAAAAATGTATGCACTCGTTCAAAAATGTGCTTATTCGTTGTAAAAATTACTTTACAAATTGTGTGCAACATCATCAGATCATCTTAAACAACTTCGCTACATAATTTACATAAGAAGTTTATTAACAAAATTTTTACAAAAATAAAAAAGATAAATTAAAAATGTATGAATTTCGACAACACTTGCGTCGACATGTCACATTTCGTAATTATGTTCATTATTTATTTTATCTTTAGTGCATAAATGAACACAATTTAATTTATTCGTTCGCAAACATTTTTGTAAAAACTATAAATGTAAATCTTTAATAACATATACATACATACATAAATGAATTATGTTAAATACATCCGTGAAAAAATATGTGTGTATAAGGATATTCAGATATGACATAAACAAATGTCGCGTGTGTTTTATTTAAAATCTGTATGACAGTGTTTTCGCAGCTGAATGAAAGTTTCTGACATTTTTATGATATAAGTTAAGAGTATATAACACTTATATATAATTTTGCAAAATATAAGTTCTTCTAGGACTACATACACAAAAGTAAGACATTGCCTGAGACATAGACCAAGACATAGCCTAAGACATAGACTAAGACATAGACTAAGTCATAGACTAAGACATAGACTAAGACATAGACTAAGACATAGACTAAGACATAGACTAAGACATAGACTAAGACATAGACTAAGACATAGAATAAGACATAGACTAAGACATAGACTAAGATATAGACTAAGACATAGACTTAGACATAGACTAAGACATAGACTAAGACATAGACTAAGACATAGACTAAGACATAGACTAAGACATGGACTAAGACATAGACTAAGACATAGATTAGGACAAAGACTAAGACATAGACTAAGACATAGATTAGGACATAGACTAAGACATAGATTAAAACTAAGACAAAAATATAAGTTCTTATAGGACTACATACACAAAAGTAAGACATTGACTGAGACAGAGACTAAGACATAGCCTAAGACATAGACTAAGACATAGACTAAGACATAGACTACGACATAGACTAAGACAAAGACTAAGACATAGACTAAGACATAGACTAAGACATAGACTAAGACATAGACTAAGACATAGACTAGGACATAGACTAAGACATAGACTAAGACATAGACTAAGACATAGACTAAGACATAGACTAAGACATAGACTAAGACATAGACTAAGACATAGACTAAGACATAGACTAAGACATAGACTAAGACATAGACTAAGACATAGACTAAGACATAGATTAAGACATAGACTAAGACATAGACTAAAACATAGACTAAGACATAGATTAGGACATAGACTGAGATATAGACTAAGACATAGATTAGGACATAGACCAAGACATAGACTAAGACATAGACTAAGACATAGATTAAGATATAGATTAAATCATAGACTAAGACATAGACTAAGACATAGACTAAGACATAGACTAAGACATAGACTAAGACATAGAATAAGACATAGACTAAGACATAGACTAAGACATAGACTTAGACATAGACTAAGACATAGACTAAGACATAGACTAAGACATAGACTAAGACATAGACTAAGACATAGACTAAGACATAGACTAAGACATAGACTAAGACATAGACTAAGACATAGACTAAGACATAGACTAAGACATAGACTAAGACATAGACTAAGACATAGACTAAGACATAGACTAAGACATAGACTAAGACATAGACTAAGACATAGACTAAGACATAGACTAAGACATAGACTAAGACATAGACTAAGACATAGACTAAGACATAGACTAAGACATAGACTAAGACATAGATTAAGACATAGACTAAGGCATAGACTAAGACATAGACTAAGACATAGACTAAGACATAGAATAAGACATAGACTAAGACATAGACTAAGACATAGACTAAGACATAGACTAAGACATAGACTAAGACATAGACTTAGACATAGACTAAGACATAGACTAAGACATAGACTAAGACATAGACTAAGACATAGACTAAGACATAGACTAAGACATAGACTAAGACATAGACTAAGACATAGACTAAGACATAGACTAAGACATAGACTAAGACATAGACTAAGACATAGACTAAGACATAGACTAAGACATAGACTAAGACATAGACTAAGACATAGACTAAGACATAGACTAAGACATAGACTAAGACATAGACTAAGACATAGACTAAGACATAGACTAAGAGGAAGACTAAGAGGAAGACTATCATTAATAAAATATCAATTAATATAGAAAACGTATACCCTTTCCTCGAAACTTATTAGATGTAGAGTGATCAGATATGTAGTGGGGTTTGCTTAGCACAATTTATTCCGATCATATGTATATTCTGTACTGTTCATTAATATTTGTAACTGATACTTAAATTCACGAACTGTCGCTACAAAAACTACTTATATTTAGTCAATTGAAAAAATATCCATTTACGTGAGTGCACAGTGGGTTGGATGCCAAAATGTATTAGTAAAATGTGTAAGCATGAAATAAATATTTGTGTGTTTGTAATGTTTCCAGGCATTGCCATTAAATATTTAATATTTTTAATTTTACCCATTGTATAGAGAATGTCCTGTAATGGTTTTGTTTCAAATGTATTTGTATGACAATGGAGTAGCATACATACAAACATTCATACATAAATGAATAATAAATATAAATTTGTTAATTTGTGGCATTTTCAAATGAAATGCTCATGAATTGTAACTATTTATTTATTAGACTATGAATGAATAATTCTTCATTTATGCGTAACTTTTATTTTATGTATTTAGATTTGCAGTAACAAAAATTGTAGAAAGAATTTGTATACAGATAATAAATTGTGTATTTGTAATACAGTGAAAGTAATTTTAGTATAAATTTGAATTTAGCAATTTTTATTTATTTTTTAAAAAATAAATAACAATAATTTCAAATTTTCTCCATTTTTTTGCTTTCCACTGTATCAAATAAACTGTTGGCCATGAATGTGAATATGGATGGCCTGTAATCGTATACGAGTATTATTGAAACTGCACAAATTGTTGATTTGTAAACAGACAAATATTATTTTGATGGACATTTCATTGATTTTCTCTTAAATAAAACAATTATTGAAACGTGATTCGAATTACTGAATTCTATGGAGTAAATGAATAAGAATAGATTTACGACACGTAATCAACTTTAGGAGTATAAGTTATATTGTTAATGGTAATATAATATATGCCTTTGAAATGTACACAATTTTTAATTTAGATGCACAACAGAAAAGTATATATATCTGGTACCCCATGTTTTACGTCCATATGAAATTCTAAGACATGTCTGTTTGTCTGTCTGTCTGTCTGTCTGTCTGTCTGTCTGTCTGTCGGTCGGTCTGTCTGTCTGTCTGTCTGTCTGTCTGTATGTCTGTCTGTCTGTCTGTCTGTCTGTCTGTCTGTCTGTCTGTCTCTCTGTCTGTCTGTCTGTCTGTCTGTCTGTCTGTCTGTCTGTCTGTCTGTCTGTCTGTCTGTCTGTCTGTCGGTCTGTCTTTCTGTCTGTCTGTCTGTCTGTCTGTCTGTCTGTCTGTCTGTCGGTCGGTCTGTCTGTCTGTCTGTCTGTCTGTCTGTCTGTCTGTCTGTCTGTCTGTCTGTCTGTATGTCTGTCTGTCTGTCTGTCTGTCTGTCTGTCTGTCTGTCTGTCTGTCTGTCTGTCTGTCTGTCTGTCTGTATGTCTGTCTGTCTGTCTGTCTGTCTGTCTGTCTGTCTGTCTGTCTGTATGTCTGTCTGTCTGTCTGTCTGTCTGTCTGTCTGTCTGTCTGTCTGTCTGTCTGTCTGTCTGTCTGTCTGTCTGTCTGTCTGTCTGTCTGTCTGTCTGTCTGTCTGTCTGTCTGTCTGTCTGTCTGTCTGTCTGTCTGTCTGTCTGTCTGTCTGTCTGTCTGTCTGTCTGTCTGTCTGTCTGTCTGTCTGTCTGTCTGTCTGTCTGTCTGTCTGTCTGTCTGTCTGTCTGTCTGTCTGTCTGTCTGTCTGTCTGTCTGTCTGTCTGTCTGTCTGTCTGTCTGTCTGTCTGTCTGTCTGTCTGTCTGTCTGTCTGTCTGTATGTCTGTCTGTCTGTCTGTCTGTCTGTCTGTCTGTCTGTCTGTCTGTCTGTCTGTCTGTCTGTCTGTCTGTCTGTCTGTCTGTCTGTCTGTCTGTCTGTCTGTCTCTCTGTCTGTCTCTCTGTCTGTCTGTCTGTCTGTCTGTCTCTCTGTCTGTCTGTCTCTCTGTCTGTACACTGATGTCTTATAAAAGCACTAGACAGAATATAAAATTTCATCGAAATCGATTCACAATTAACCAAAGCTTCCATACAAAACAATTATGGAAACAGCCTAATTTTTTCGCAATCGCTCACCATTTAACCATAGCTCCCATATAAAAAACTTACGAAAAAACACAAAAATGACAAAAGTATAAGGGCTTCTGTCCTTCAAATATAAGCGCAATAACGCCTTAGCGAAAAGAGCTAGAGGAAAATTTTACAAAAGTCTTTTCGATATGTTGAAAAAATTGTGTATTGAAATTGTGCTGAATCGGTTCACATTTAGTTAGAGCTCCCATATAACCCGCCCCGGGAATCACATTAATGTTGATAAATCGAATACAATTGTAATAGCTATGACAACTAAATTAAGAGAAGAGAAATTTTATGCAACTATTGGTCAGTATGTCTAATTTTTTAGGAATCGGTCCATATTTGACCAGAGCCTTCATATAAAAACTACTCCCGGAAACCACCAAAATGCCACAAACGCCCTCTAAATTTTGCATAAATAAGCGATATATAAATAACAGCCAGTATATAAAGTTTTGTAACAGTCGGTCTACATTTGGCTATAGTTCTTATATATCTGTGGCAATGTGGAAGAGTAGCTTAAGTTGACATAAGGGAGAATTTAGTTAAGGCGTTTATTGCATTACAGAACCAAAGGCGCTTAAACGTATTTACTTTTTAGCTTAAGTTTTTTGAATCAATAATGCATTGATCAAAACAACTTATGTACACATATTTGTGTGTACACATTCAGATTTTTCTTTCATAATATAACGATTTTGCTTAACTTCACTTAAGCAGTATATATGTTGCCTTGACAAAATAAAGTCATTATTTTCAAACAATTTATGTTTACATAAAACTACACAATATATTGTTACGTTTTTCCTTTAAAAACGTGGAAGGAATTCTTTTTGCAAACAACCGTAATCGAATTAAAACACTTGTAGTATGTAGTTTTACAAAGCAATACTTTTATTAACTTTATAGTTAATCACTTAAAACAAACTTTCACAAATACTGTAAACAAACTTCACAAAACTGCTTTACAAATACTCTTAGTCACACTGTTCTCTTTATACGCGTCTTAATTGAAACTGATCCCACAATATTTTCATTTTCATTTTATTGTCATAAAGATTTCATTTTTACATTTGTTTTTAAAACTAGATCTTATAGTAATTTTTCCTTACATACTAAGTATTTTTATAGGACAATTCAACTTAACCTAATAATTATTTATATTTGTTTATAAATTACCATTTATATAGAAGTTATAAATATTTTTATTTGACATTTTTGTTGTTTATTCCCCAAAAAATTTGACATAAAAAGGGAGGCACTTTTGTTTTATTTTTAATCTTAAAAACTACGATTCTAAAACTATGGAGAAAATATTTACAGATAGATAGAAATGTTATTTACAAAAGTAATAGGAAAAATAAAATATTTACAAAAGGAACAGGCTAAGGCCTATTGCGCAGTGCTGTACACTACGTCGCTTATTTCTAAAGTGTTTATCCTCCTGTGATAAAATAAGAGATTTGTACCATCGCTTAGAAGACCAGCCCTCCCAAGTTCTAGAAGGTCTATCGGAGACAAATAGTGTGAAGACCTGACACCTTCCAGATTGTTTGCCGTTTGGAAGCATTCCCTAACAAGGCTGTTCTCCAGAGAACGAGCTTTCTCAAGAAATGAAAAACATGTCTTCATCATGAAGACGTCTATTCGTTCAAAATCGATCGCCTCATAAATCGACCTATTGGGTGGCCTACGATAGATGCCGTCAGGTCCGAGACGTGGTCTCAACCCTAAGCATGCTATCAATATCCTCCTTTCCCACTTCTTAAGCCTCTCCATCTGGGCAGAAGATATCCTGGACCAGACAGGAAAGGCGTAAGACATGAGAGGTCGAATTACTTGGCGATACAATAATAAACTAATTTTTTTATCGAGGTCTCCCTGACGTCCAAGAATTCCTCGATAAGCAGCATATGTACATTTTGTTTGTTGTAAAACTTTATCAATATGGCGATAGTATTCAAAGTTTTCATGGAAAATGATTCCAAGATACTTTATACGATCTGATGTAGGGATAATGTCATTGCCTATTTTAATACATGGTATGTACGGTCTATTGTTTGGGTAAAGATATTTTCTTTTGCCTTTAATAATTATACTCTCAGACTTTGAAACGTTCAAGTATAGTCGCCATTTTGAAAGATAGGGTTCCAGTATAGACAAGTAGTCATTTATCCAGCCATTTATATTCCTAGCTCTAGGACCTGTAAACGCTAATAAAATATCGTCAGCGTACAAAAGCAGGAGATTACCTTCGGGTGGAGTTGGTATATCCGAGACAAATATATTGTATAATACGGGCCCAAGCAGTGACCCCTGAGGGACACCTGCATTGACTGCTTTTTCGTTTGACTTGTTTTCACCTATCCTTACTGTTAAGGATCGGTTATGCAAAAAGTTAGTCACTAACCTACAAAGATTTGTATCAAAACTCATATCTAGCATTTTAGAGATTATGCCATCCTGCCAGGCAGTATCAAATGCTTTGGCTATGTCAAGGCTTACAGCAATTGTCGGATATCTTTTATTGAGTCCTTTAGCTACATAGTCAGAAAAGACCGTCAAAGCGTGTGTGGTCGAGTGTCCAGTTTTGAAACCAAATTGGAAGTCCTTTAAAATATTTTCTTCGGATATTTTTGTCTTGATTTTGGCAAGAATAAAATACTCAAACAGTTTACTAAACGCTGACAAGAGTGAAATTGGCCTATAGTTGTTCTTTTGCTTTGGATCAGATCTTGGCTTTAGAATAGGGGCGATTAGTGCCTTTTTCCAGAGATCCGGAAAATACCCTATATTATAGCAATGGTTTGATCCCACAATACTCGTCCATCGGCCTTATATAGTAGAGAAGAGAATTTCTAGCAATTTCTGCAGACGTAAACAAGGAGCAGCTGTAGTTGATTACACTAACAATGTGGCTTACGAAAGTTCATGTGTGTTCCACTACAAGAACACACTCACACATACGTTGTACAAACAGATTATCTGAAGTTAACAGTAACAGAGAGAGAGAGAGAGAGAGAATGTAGATAAAAGAGAAACATGTTCCTATACTCTTTACTGTACATAAGAGAAACATGTTGCTCTGCTTATTGACATAAACAGAATAATAACAACACCAACAGAAACATCTAGAAAGCGAGGGAAAGAATTATAAGCAGTGAACTTTGCACAATGGGACGGATAAGTTTAAAATTCGTCACAATATACTATTTATTTAAACAGAACCGCTTAATGTTACTTAAGGTCCAGTTCAACGCAAATTTCAGTTTCGAAAAAGAGTTTAAGTAGAATTAACTTAAAATCTTCTAAATTTAACAATATTTTTTAAATATTCATCATTCTTCTCTAATAAACATGTTACCAATATATTAATTCATAAATCATTCGTAGAAATCAAGCAGAAGAAAAATTTCACAAAATTTATGATATCTCAAAACTTCAATTTTCGACTTAAGCTATTCTTTCATATTGCTATAGATATATAACATCCCCTTTTTATATCTACAATCAAAAAGACAACAACTAAAAGTATACCCGGTGATGAGACTAAACTTTTAAATGTTGAACTATAAAACTGGTCCACGTTTTGAATTAGCTGCAGCCTCGTAAATATATGAGATATGTTTCTAAATTTAACAGAACTTGATGGGGGGTATATAAGATTCGGCACAGCCGAATATAACACTGTTTCTTGTTTAATATTTCCCTATTTTAAGTTCTATATAAAAATCGATAAATATATCGAAACATCTTTTAAATTTTTATTTAGAAAATACAAACTAAAATCAAAGCGCTATTCTTGTTACCTCAAAAGATGAGATAATCAAGTATACCTCAGTATAATTTAGCAATATAATTTCACTATTAAAGTTCATAAGAGACAAAAGTACATTAAGTTCTTTTAAGCTTATATATCTGTGGCAATATGGAAGAATAGCTTAAGTTGAAAATTTAATTTTGTTTAATTTTTCTTCTGCTTGAATAATTTATGAATTAATATATTGGTTACATGTTTATTGGAGAAGAAGGATGAATATTTAAAAAATTCAGAAGATTTTACGTTTTTTCTACTTTAACACTGAAATTTGCGTCGAACTGGACCTTAAGTAATTTTTTATGTAAACATAAGTTGTTTAAAAATAATGCATTTTTCACAGCCTAAGTGAAGTTAAGCGAAATCGTTATATGTAATGTAGCAAACGCCTTAACTCAATTATTTCTTATGTCGACTTAAGCTTATCTTCCATATCGCCACAATTATAATAATTTATACGATAATAAAAAATGTCTTAACTCAATTAAAATCATCGCTAGTGAATTCATTCATTAATAGTTAATAACACATAATTAAATTGAATAATTTATTAAATATTGTTTAATTATATGTTTTCAATGAGCTCATAAAATTTTACTAGAAATTCATTATTGAAATAGGACAATTTAATTCAAGGGCATTTTAAATGAACCTAAAAAAAAAGCAACTAATATCTCTTATAGATATTTCAAAACTTTGTTTTATTAAGAAACCAAAGATGGATCTCTAATTATTTCTTAATTTACTATTTATGAAGATAAAATTTAAAAAGAAAATGAATACCACAAAAACCATGAAATGCCTTTTAAAATTGTGTCCTTTAATCGAATAAGTTATATAGAATAAAAAGGTCATTTGTATGATATAATAATTTGAAAATTTTATCTCATGTAATTAAGAAATGTGAGAAATTTTGTAATTATGAAAAAACTTATTTTTATTTATATGATAAGAGGAAAAGGATTAAGAATTGATGTAATAAATAATGATTATTTAAGGATAATTACTTGCGTATATTTTTTTTTTTTCTTAATAAATTAAATAAGAATAATGCAATAAATACACAAGTGATACATTTTCTTACCTTTTTGCAGTAAATTGTATTAATTATGTTGTTTAATTATGATATTAAGGATATTATATAAATTTCCTTACTTTCATCTGTTGAATAGTTGATTCATATAATTTATAGCTTTACCACCTGCTCACAAGAAAATTCACAAAAAAATATTAAAGTCATTTTTTCTCAAAATTATTTTATATTTTATTTAAAGATATTTTCTATGGAAATTTTTTCTATAGACATTTTTCTATATGAAATATTTTCTATAGAAATTTTTTCTATATGAAAAATTTTCTATAAAAATTTTTTCTATATAAAAATTTTCTATAGAAATTTTTTCTATATGAAAAATTTTCTATAGAAATTTTTTCTATATGACAAATTTTCTATAGAATTTTTTTCTATATGAAAAATTTTCGATAGAAATTTTTTCTATATGAAAAATTTTCTATAGAAATTTTTTGTATATGAAAAATTTTCTATAGAATTTTCTATAGAAATTTTTTCTATATGAAAAATTTTCTATAGAAATTTTTTCTATATGAAAAATTTTCTATAGAAATTTTTTATATATGAAAAATTTTCTATAGAAATTTTTTATATATGAAAAATTTTCTATAGAAATTTTTTCTATATGAAAAATTTTCTATAGAAATTTTTTCTATATTAAAAATTTTCTATAGAAATTTTTTCTATATGAAAAATTTTCTATAGAAATTTTTTCTATATGAAAGATTTTCTATAGAAATTTTTTCTATATGAAAAATTGTCTATAGAAATTTTTTCTGTATGAACAATTTTCTATAGAAATTTTTTCTATATGAAAAATTTTCTATAGAAATTTTTTCTATATGAAAAATTTTCTATAGAAATTTTTTCTATATGAATAATTTTCTATAGAAATTTTTTCTATATGAAAAATTTTCTATAGAAATTTTTTCTATATGAAAAATTTTCTATAGAATTTTTTTCTATTTCTATAGAAATTTTTTCTATATAAAAAATTTTCTATAGAAATTTGTTCTATATGAAAAATTTTCCATAGAAATTTTTCCTATTTGAAAAATTTTCTATAGAAATTTTTTCTATATAAAAAATTTTCTACAGAAATTTTTTCCATATGAAAAATTGTTTCTATATGCAAAATTTTCTATAGAAATTTTTCTATATGAAAAATTTGCTATAGAAATTTTTTCTATATGAAAAATTTGCTATAGAAATTTTTTCTAAATGAAAAATTTTCTATAGAAATTTTTTTGTATATGAAAAATTTTCTATAGAAATTTTTTTTTTTATGAAAAATTTTCTATAAAAATTTATTCTATATGAAAACTTTTCTAGAAATTTTTTCTATATGAAAAATTTTCTATAGAAATTTTTTCTATAAGAAAAATTTTTATAGAAATTATATTAAATTTTTCCTATATGAAAAATTTTTATGAAAAATTTGCTATAGAAATTTTTTCTATATGAACAATTTTCTATAGAAATTTTTTCTAAATGAAAAATTTTCTATAGAAATTTTTTCTATATGAAAAAATTTCTATAGAAAATTTTTCATACAGAAAAAATTTCTATAGAAAATTTTTCATATAGAAAAAATTTCTACAGAAAAATTTTCATATAGAAAAAATTTCTATAGAAAATTTTTCATATAGAAAAAATTTCTATAGAAAATTTTTCATATAGAAAAAATTTCTATAGAAAATTTTTCATATAGAAAAAATTTCTATAGAAAATTTTTCATATAGAAAAAATTTCTATAGAAAATTTTTCATATAGAAAAAATTTCTATAGAAAATTGTTCATATAGAAAAAATTTCTATAGAAAATTTTTCATATAGAAAATATTTCTATAGAAAATTTTTCATATAGAAAAAATTTCTATAGAAAATTTTTCATATAGAAAAAAAAAAATTATTCTATATGAAAACTTTTCTAGAAATTTTTTCTATATGAAAAATTTTCTATAGAAATTTTTTCTATAAGAAAAATTTTTTATAGAAATTATATGAAATTTTTCCTATATGAAAAATTTTTATGAAAAATTTGCTATAGAAATTTTTTCTATATGAACAATTTTCTATAGAAATTTTTTCTAAAGAAATTTTTTATATATGAACAATTTTCTATAGAAATTTTTTCTAAATGAAAAATTTTCTATAGAATTTTTTTCTATATGAAAAAATTTCTATAGAAAATTGTTCATATAGAAAAAATTTCTATAGAAATAGAAAAAAATTCTATAGAAAATTTTTCATATAGAAAAAATTTCAATAGAAAATTTTTCATATAGAAAAAATTTCTATAGAAAATTTTTCATATAGAAAAAATTTCTATAGAAAATGTTTATATAGAAAAAATTTCTATAGAAAATTTTTCATATAGAAAAAATTGCTATAGAAAATTTTTCATATAGAAAAAATTTCTATAGAAAATTTTTCATATAGAAAAAATTTCTATAGAAAATTTTTCATATAGAAAAAATTTCTATAGAAAATTTTTCATATAGAAAAAATTTCTATAGAAAATTTTTCATATAGAAAAAATTTCTACAGAAAAATTTTCATATAGAAAAAATTTCTATAGAAAATTTTTCATATAGAAAAAATTTCTACAGAAAAATTTTCATATAGAAAAAATTTCTACAGAAAAATTTTCATATAGAAAAAATTTCTAAGAATGATATCAAATGGTTGAAATCGATTATACAGACAAAAATATTGTTCCTAGTTTCAATACAATCAGTAGGGGTCAAACCCCAAGTGTTAATTCAACAAAATAAACAAATTTTTGAAAAACAAATAAGTATTTATTTATGCATATGATGACTAAAATGTGTTTCCAATAATAGAGAACAAATGACGGCAAAGCCAATCTATATTTATGCATCCATTGAAAAAAAATCCAAAAAATTTGCCATCATAAATTTCAGACTAAGCAAAAATTTTGCGGCAAAATATCAGCATACGTGGAACAAAAAACGCGGTTTGTCCTGAGTTTTATACTAAATGATTTGCTTTGTATAATATGTCATTGGTTATGCTGATTTGGCCGAGGTTTAAATAAATACTGCAACTCTTGTTGGATATTTTGTCCATTATAACTAAAATGTGGTTTTACGAATTAAGTGTCAGATTTGATAATAACATATGTTGGCTTTATAAAGGGGGTTATATTATTTTTAGAAGTATTAAAATTAGATTGTTTTATTTGTTAAACTTGTATATGAATATGAGTGTTTTGTCTAAAAATTATCTTTATATGAATATGTATGTATGTAATTTGATTTATATATAAGGTACGGTGCTATATAATGAATAATCCACTAGTTTCAAAAATAATCCTTTAATTTGAAATTTCTAGGATTTTCTTGACATACAAAACCACTTGAACTACATAAAATATACATATTAATATCTCCACAGTGAAACTAGCCTTTGGTCTAACACGTACTCCGAGTAACAGAATATCATTTAAAATTGTATTTAAAGAAAATCACAAAATAAATGTACACATATATAACAATTATTTTCATATTGTTCCCAGCACTTACAAACATTCGTTTTCCAACGGTGGCTAAATGTGCCTCTTAGAGTCGAGTTATGATTTCTATAGAAATTTTCCTATAAAAAACTTTCTATAGAAATTTTCCTATAAAAAACTTTCTATAGAATTTTTTCTATAAAAAATTTTCTATAGAAATTTTTCTTTAAAAAATTTTCTATAGAAATTTTTCTAAAAAAAATTTTCTATAGAATTTTTTCTATAAAAAATTTTCTATAGAAATTTTTCTATAAAAAATTTTCTATAGAAATTTTTCTATAAAAAATTTTCTATAGAAATTTTTCTATAAAAAATTTTCTATGGAAATTTTTCTATAAAAAGTTTTCTATAGAAATTTTTCTATAAAACATTTTCTATAGAAACTTTTCTATAAAAAATTTTCTATAGAAATTTTTCTATAAAAAATTTTCTATAGAAATTTTTCTATAAAAAATTTTCTATAGAAATTTTTCTATAAAAAATTTTCTATAGAAATTTTTCTATAAAAAATTTTCTATAGAAATTTTTCTATAAAAAATTTTCTATAGAAATTTTTCTATAAAAAAATTTCTATAGAAATTTTTCTATAAAAAATTTTCTATAGAAATTTTTCTATAAAAAATTTTCTATGGAAATTTTTCTATAAAAAATTTTCTATAGAAATTTTTCTATAAAAAATTTTCTATAGAAATTTTTCTATAAAAAATTTTCTATAGAAATTTTTCTATAAAAAATTTTCTATAGAAATTTTTCTATAAAAAATTTTGTATAGAAATTTTTCTATAAAAAATTTTCTATAGAAATTTTTCTATAAAAAATTTTCTATAGAAATTTTTCTATAAAAAATTTTGTATAGAAATTTTTCTATAAAAAATATTGTATAGAAATTTTTCTATAAAAAATTTTTTATAGAAATTTTTCTATAAAAAATTTTGTATAGAAATTTTTCTATAAAAAATTTTGTATAGAAATTTTTCTATAAAAAATTTTCTATAGAAATTTTTCTATAAAAAATTTTCTATAGAAATTTTTCTATAAAAAATTTTCTATAGAAATTTTTCTATAAAAAATTTTTTATAGAAATTTTTCTATAAAAAATTTTCTATAGAAATTATTCTATAAAAAATTTTCTATAGAAATTTTTCTATAAAAAATTTTCTATAGAAATTTTTCTATAAAAAATTTTCTATAGAAATTTTTCTATAAAAAATTTTCTATAGAAATTTTTCTATAAAAATTTTTTTTATGAGGTATTGTTCAAATTGCAACAAATTTATGAAACAAACAGCCCGAGGTCCATTATATTCCATATAAGGTACACAAAAGCTTTCAAAATTTCCTATAAAAATAGGAAATTTTGAAAATTTCCTATAAAAATAGGAAATTTTGAAAATTTCCTATAAAATTAGGAAATTTTAAAAATTTCCTCCAAAAATAGGAAATTTAAAAAATTTTCTCCAAAAATAGGAAATTTTAAAAATTTCCTCTAAAAATAGGAAATTTTCAAAGTTTCCTCTGAAAATAGGAAATGTTCAAAATTTCCTCTATTAAACAGGAAATTTTTCAAAATTTCCTATAAAAATAAGAAATTTTCAAAATTTCCTATAAAAATAGGAAATTTTAAAAATTTCCTATTAATATATAGAAATATATAGAAATATATTTCTATAGAAATTTTTCTATAAAAAATTTTCTATAGAAATTTTTCTATAAAAAATTTTCTATAGAAATTTTTCTATAAAAAATTTTGTATAGAAATTTTTCTATAAAAAATTTTGTATAGAAATTTTTCTATAAAAAATTTTGTATAGAAATTTTTCTATAAAAAATTTTGTATAGAAATTTTTCTATAAAAAATTTTGTATAGAAATTTTTCTATAAAAAATTTTGTATAGAAATTTTTCTATAAAAAATTTTGTATAGAAATTTTTCTATAAAAAATTTTTTATAGAAATTTTTCGATAAAAAATTTTGTATAGAAATTTTTCTATAAAAAATTTTCTATAGAAATTTTTCTATAAAAAATTTTCTATAGAAATTTTTCTATAAAAAATTTTCTATAGAAATTTTTCTATAAAAAATTTTCTATAGAAATTTTTCTATAAAAAATTTTCTATAGAAATTTTTCTATAAAAAATTTTTTATAGAAATTTTTCTATAAAAAATTTTTTATAGAAATTTTTCTATAAAAAATTTTCTATAGAAATTTTTCTATAAAAAATTTTCTATAGAAATTTTTCTATAAAAAATTTTCTATAGAAATTTTTCTATAAAAAATTTTCTATAGAAATTTTTCTATAAAAATTTTTTTTATGAGGTATTGTTCAAATTGCAACAAATTTATGAAACAAACAGCCCGAGGTCCATTATATTCCATATAAGGTACACAAAAGCTTTCAAAATTTCCTATAAAAATAGGAAATTTTGAAAATTTCCTATAAAAATAGGAAATTTTGAAAATTTCCTATAAAAATAGGAAATTTTGAAAATTTCCTATAAAATTAGGAAATTTTAAAAATTTCCTCCAAAAATAGGAAATTTCAAAAATTTTCTCCAAAAATAGGAAATTTTAAAAATTTCCTCTAAAAATAGGAAATTTTCAAAGTTTCCTCTGAAAATAGGAAATGTTCAAAATTTCCTCTATTAAACAGGAAATTTTTCAAAATTTCCTATAAAAATAGGAAATTTTCAAAATTTCCTATAAAAATAGGAAATTTTAAAAATTTCCTATTAAAATAGGAAATTTTAAAAATTTCCTATAGAAGTAGGATATTTTCAAAATTTCCTATAAAAATAGGAAATTTTCAAAATTTCCTACAAAAGTATGAAATAGAAAAATTTCTAAAAAAAAATTTTCTATAAGAAATTTTCTATTGAATTTTTTTTTACAAAAATGTCGCTTTTTAAGCTCATGCATGCCCACCCCTGCTCTATACCCTCACAACACCAGCTCAACTGATGTTCAACTCCATAGGAGACCAAATTAAAGAAGCCACTTTGATGGCAAATGAGAATATCACCAGAAAAATATAACAAAAACAAATATTAAACAAAATAACTAAGTCTAAATTACAGAAAACATGTTTGGACGGGTTTGGTTGATGATAAGATACCCTACACTATTGAGATAAGTTTATACATTGTAGTTTTAATGATGTTTGAAGCAACTTTTTAAGAATAATTAAGATTTAGGTAAATTTTATCATGGAGTCTATATGGGAACTATATAGGACATTCTTCTTGGTTCTATATAGGGCATTCTCTCTGAAAGATCTTTGAAAAAGTGTACTACGTTTTAGGAGGACACAATTAGATATTTATTCCAAAAATAATCTTATTGTAAATCTATTTCGTGGAGAAATTGTGTTTGTTTTTAAAGCAATAAAGTTGCGCCACTGTTTTTAACTTTTTTTTGTTCCGCAGCCATTATTTTCTTTTACATCGGCGGCGTGTTATTGCTGTAGGCTTAACACCCCTCAGGATTCTGTGGTAATTAATAATTTTAATAAAATTAT
Organism: Stomorhina lunata; assembly: GCA_933228675.1. NCBI lineage: Eukaryota > Metazoa > Arthropoda > Insecta > Diptera > Rhiniidae > Stomorhina > Stomorhina lunata. The sequence continues at coordinate 42,923,665 of OW121740.1, read as the reverse complement.
AATTGCCGAAATTAATGTTTCAGTGACCAGGGCTCGAACCCAGGCTTAATATGATATGCTATGCTTATAAGCCGACCTGCTTACCAACAGACCTACAGCCACAATTGTGTGACGTAAGTTAATAATATCAATTTATGAACAAGAAGATTACCCAAATTGCAACAAAGTTATGAAACAAACAGCCCTAGGTCCAGATTGTATTCCAAATAAGGTACATAAAACGGCTATGTAAATCGCCACTACCTTTTCTGCAATTGAATAAAGTGGAATTAATAGTTATTAGTGCTATTAGTTGACAATCGGGACAGCATTAGAACAACTTTGAATAGCATTACACAAAACGACTACTACCAATTGTAGCAAATAAAGTCAACAAATATAATCATAACACCCTTTTCATCTGTTGTGGTGTAGGGCATAAAGTGGCGATATGGTTTAGTTAACACTGTCAAGGCAGCAACATTAAATGAACAACATCTAAAGTCAACAACAACTTTTCTGTTGATAGAAAACATAGTGACAACATGGAAAACATACAGTGGTTAGGAATGAAACTTTTCACACTTAATTTGATATCATGTGAAAAACTATTTATCTTAATTCACAAAACCAAACTAAGATGTTTCCAAAAAAAACTTCTGGAAACTATGATTTTGTGAACAAATTTAATTTTTTTTTCGCCAAAATATTTTACAGGATTTCCAGTGCTTACATTAAAATGATTATTTTCAGACCAGTGTGCAACATGGAAGAGTAAACGAAAAAATAAAAAAAAAAATTCACAGAACTAAACTTTCTAGCCATATAGCAAAGGAGGAAGCCATAACAAAATTAAAATGAACGTGTCTATTTTATAAGTGATATGTACATACAAATTAAAAACAAGTAAACAACAAAAATGTTAAAAAAACGAAAGAATTTTGTTTAAATTAATCGATTCAAATGAAAAAAAGAGGAATATACGAGGGGTACTGCTTATGTTTCGGAAATAGCAAGTAACAACAAATATTTTTAAAAGGAAATAATTTATTTGTTTTAAAAATACAGTGCAATCGCAATAGAGTGAACACTTGGTAATATGAACTACTTGATACTACGAACTCCCGATTTTTTCCATTAGTTACTTTATAGAGTGAACAGTACCCAACTCAATAGAGTGAACTTTTGTTTTTCTTATACATAACTGACAAAGACGCACCTTTTATAGTTTTTTTACATACTTTTTTATGAAACAGTTAGGATATCGCTTGAATTTGAAAACATTTTTGTTTTAATTTTCCTCTCTTTTTGTTTATTTTATTAGTTACTCTATAGAGTGAACTATACCAACTCAATAGAGTGAACTTTTGTTATGCAAAATTTCCAATTTCTGCTGAAGTCGTTTCCGATGCAATTTCTGAGACTGACACTGACATCGAGAAAGTAACAGTAGCCAAACCAGACATTACAGCAGCGCAGGCCGTGTAGATTTTTGAAAAAGCTATTGACTGGGCAGAAAATAACACAAACAATTACGAAAATATTTTAGTTTTGCATAAATTCTGCGATTTAGCGGTGCAAAAAATGCTTGTACAAAGCAAAAATCTCTTGAAAATTACTTTACTTCTTAGTAATTATATAATAATATTTAATAAATATAGATGTTTTTTATATAAAAAAGTGTTTTTTTATAGACTCTTTAGAGTGAACTTTTTCAATAGAGTGAACAGGCCTTACACGAATTAGTTCACTCTATTGCGATTCCACTGTATAACAATTGATGTTTAAGATACTTTGAAATTCCTGTAAACCATTTGTCATAGCAGTTTTTCCATACATCTTTAGACACTTCCAAAACATGATTTATAAGGCTTTCAATTGCTTCTTCTGATCTTAAGAATAGTTGGTCACGCAGTATATCTCTAATGTTTGGAACAAGAATAAGTCATTGAGAGCCAAGTGTGGACTATATGAGTCGATGTTTTGACTGCTCAACAAATTCAAATCTTATATTCTTAAACGAGCAATAATTATATATATATATATATATATATATATATATATATATATATATATATATATATCTATATATATATATCTATATATATATATATATATATATATCTATATCTTTATATATATATATATATATATATCTATATCTATATATATATATATATATATATATATATATATATATCTTATATTCTTGTATGTATGTATGTATGTATATAAGTTAACAAATTAACGTTTTCTTTTTTATTCAAATATCATTCTTTATTTACTCGACCACTGTCGACTTAAGACTTAAAAACTACTTTTCAAAAAATGTTCTTATATATATTTCTTCAAGCAGCAAACATGATCGCAATCAAACGATTTAAGTTCGATTCAGCAATTTTACCATTTACGCGTGTGGAGAAATCCGAGACTTTTGTTTACAATTGAAAATAAGTTTTGCAACAATTTTGCAGACAGACAGTGTCAGCAAAATTATTGAGTTTTCGTTGATATTGGAAGTGAGTGAATGAATGTTTAAAAATATAGAAAAGAACTTAAAAAATATAAAAAGTTAATGCTGTCGCCTTAACTCCCCCTTCCGTTAGTGGGATCGTCCCGATACCAAATGAATAGGAAGATCGTTGATACTGCGAAATTCGCATCTTTGTTCAGGAGATCCAGACGGTTCTCCAGGATTTTCGATTACCGGCGAGTTGCCTTCTTTAATAACATTCGTGACCGTTAAGCCTCCCCTAGATTTGGTACGAAATCTGCAAACTACCACCAATATCGCAAACGTTAATACAAGCATAAGGCCCAAATTAAATGAGAACATCACTTTCCCTTCGGTCGAAATTGATGATATCTTCTCGATGTTATTTATTTGCAGATCCTTCATCAGTTCCAAAGAAAGCACCTCCTCTATACTTTCACCATTCTTTATTGGTTGCAGTAAAGCAGGAAGCGGTTTCCATCCGGATATTTCTTTTGAAATATATGTTTTATTGGCAATTGTAATAGTATCATCATGAAATTGTATCAAATATGTCCCGTGTAATTCATTTGTTTCGTTATTTGAAGTTCCGACAATACCTTCAAATTGATTCAATAAAATAAGTCCCGAATATAATTCTTGTACCGTACTTATATGCTGATTATTTATAAAAACGCAATCATGTTTTCTACTTGACAAAAGTGGAGGAATACAATTTGTTTCACTTATATCTATTAATTTATCCTCAGTGCAAATACTTAGTTTATTATGTTCTTTACAATTTTCTTTTAATTCATAAATTTCTTTATTACATCTTATTATATTTTCAGTATTAATTTTTACAATTCTGTTTCCCTTTTTTATTGGTTTAATCAATATCTTTTCACAAACTTTACTATCTATTGCAGGAAGATTTATAATGTAAACAATAGCTCTATAATCCGTTGCTAATCTGACTGTTGCAAAACTTAAAGCTTGCTCCAGATCGGTATAAGGGAATTTTTCCTGATCTAAAAACTGCTTAACCTCACTCATCTCTCTTTCGGATAAAATAAAAGAATTTATAACCCCTACCTTTGACCACTGCAAGGCGTACTGCACATTAACAATCTCCTCTCTTAGTAGCCTTAATTTATTTGTAATGGTTTCTTCTTGTATTCTTCTAACTTCTTCTAAGGATTGAATGGTCTTAATAATGTGGTTCGTAGAACTCGTCAACAAATTTACTCTTTCCAAAACTTCCCTATTTATTATCCTTTGTCTTTCATTATTTTCTAACAGTCCATTCATCTTTTGCACTACTATTTGATGGTCATCATGATCAGGAGTACCCGCAATCCACTTCCAAGCTGTACCCAGGAAATTTATGGATCGTTTTCTTCTAGGTCTAATAACTTCGAGGTGTTCTTTCATCTGTTTGACGTCATGAAGGAAAAATGGTAATAAGGAGCTATTTTTAAGTACTTTGTTCCGGATTTCTAATTCTATTTCTTGAATTATTGACTCATACTGAGTTAAATTTAGAACATGTATTAATTTGAAGTTTCCATTTTGCAACCGGGCTTGTCCTAAATGAATGGGAACAAGTTGGGAATTTGAATAATCCAATATCTGCACCTCAGATCGGCAGACATCAAGAATTGTGAGTAGTAATAACAATTTGAGTGACATATCCTAAAGAGAAGAGAAACTTTTATGATTTTATATTCTCTTTATGTATGATTCTATTTCTACTAAATATTTTTACTTTATTTCCTAAATCTTCGTTTATTTTTTGTCTCTTATACCTATCATCTAATTTATTTCTTTTACCAATCAGTTTCTCATAAACCTCTTGATTTTGTTTATATGTTTTTATTTTAGTAGGATTATTTCTATTTAATATTTTTACTTGTGCTTGACGAAGCTTATCCCGTACATCGTCATGTTTGATTTTGTTGTGGAATATATCGTAGGGTTTTTTATTCGTTACTGAATGAATAGTTAAATTATACTGCTGAGCAGCTCTGTAAAATGTTTCCCTAATATCAATTATGTGAAATTCCTCCCTAATGCAACGTGCCATTTCAACCAGAGTTGAATGTACCCTTTCTACTTGACCATTCGTCGAACTATGGCGTGGGTCACAGTAATACAATTCAACTTGTAGTCTCTGCATTAATGATTTGAATTGAGGAGTTGTGAAACCAGGTTCATTATCAAGGGTAAGTTTTTTCGCGTTTGGAAAGCTTTGTAAAATTTCTTGCACTTTTTCCCCAAGATTCAATTTATCTTCTATATGTTTTATTACTAAAAATTTGGAATAAGCATCTACGCAAGTTATAAACTTAAGGTTTTGTGCGTAAAAAATATCGATATGAAGGAACTCCCCCTCCTTGTTGGGAATTGGAGCCTCTCCAATTGGAAGTTTAGCAGGTTTCCTATCATACTTGGCTTTGTTGCATATGTTACAATGTCTGATATATTGTTTTATACTATCTATCATTCTTGGCCAGTAGTAGTGTTGAAATATTTGTTTATGATTTTCTTTACAATTTCTATGAGCACGAACATGAGTTTGCTCTACTATTGCTGTTTGATCATCTGGGTTAGTAATGTCAATCGCGAATATTCTGGTAAAAACGAATTTGTTTTTAAATAAATTTTTTGTCGTCTCCTTAAATTCGTAGAGATCTTCCGCGGTGCAATGAATCCCTGTAACAAGATTAGGTTTAAGAAATTCCAGTAATATTTTTTTCAAATTTTCCCTCGTATCGAACTCTATTATGTGTCGAATTCTACCGAAAGTTATTAGGGATTCGTGTCTTGTGAAATTAGTTTTAGAAAGCAAAATTTGTTGTTTAAACTCATTAAGAGGTTTATTGATTTCAGGTATATTAAAACCGTCGCTGCTTTCAATAGAATGCTGGGTATCTTGTAGTGACTCATCATCGGGAATATTATTCAATACCTGTCTAGAAAGTGCATCGGCTACGATGTTGGTAGCACCAGGCTTATACACAAATCTTGGACTATACTCCTCAATGAAAGACATCCATCTTTTAATTTTCGCGTTAGGATTTTTAGTCGAAATTGCAAATGTAAGAGGTTGGTGATCGGTGTGTATCTCCAGATCCGTCACACCATACAAATAATTTCGAAGGGCTTTTATTGCCCAGACTATGGCATATAATTCCTTTTCATTCGTAGCGTAGTTACGTTCAGTGGAACTGAGAGTTTTTGATATAAAAATAATTGGTTTTTTTTCTTGTGTCAATACAGCACCAACAGCTGCATTTGACGCATCGGTCGTTAGGATAAATTTTTTCTGGTAATCAGGTTGGGTTAGTTCGACTTGACAAGCCAAGAGATCCTTTAATTTAATAAATGCTGAGACACCCTCAGTATCGAGTTCAATTTTAACTTTTTTTGACGCACCAGTAGATACTCTACCGTTTTCTCCGGCAAGAAATCTAGTCAAAGGTTTTGCCACGTTGGCATAATTACAAATAAATTTGCGGTAGTAACCCGTAAGACCAAGGAAACTTCTAAGCTGTCTTAGAGTTTTTGGTTGTGGGTAATTTTTTATTGTTTCGATTTTATTTGGATCTGTTTTTATTACTCCGTGTGCTATAACATACCCCAGGAATTCCACTTCTTCTTCAAAAAATTTTGACTTTTCCAAGGATATTTTCATATTTGCTTCTCTGAGTGTATTGATTACTATATCCAAATGTTTTATATGTTCTTGTAGATCTTTTGAGTATACTATAATATCGTCTATATAAACATGGCAGAATTTACCAATGAATTTTCTCAAAATATCGTCCATTGCGTTTTGAAAAATGCTTGGTGCATTCTTCAATCCGAATGGCATTCGGACAAACTCATACTTCCCATTGTTAACTGAAAATGCAGTTTTCCCCACATCATCCTCTTTCATGAGAATTTGATGAAAACCGGATTCAAGATCAATGGTTGAAAAAAATTTTGCTTTGCCCAAGTTCGACAATATAACATTACAGTCCGGTATTGGGTATTTATATGCTATTGTTTTCTCATTCAATTTCTTGTAATCGATGACCAAACGGAGCTTTCGTGTCCCGTCATCATTCATTCCCTTTTTTGGAACCACCCATACCGGTGAATTGTAAGGTCCCCTACTCTCTCGAATAATGCCCGCTTGTAATAGCTTTCCTATTTCTCTATTAACAAAAGAGTTTGCAGATAGCGGATATGGGTATTGTTTGCTCCATACCGCATCATTATTTACTGTCTTAATTTCCGCCTTGATATCTGTTCTAAAAGGCAGTTTTAAATTAATATTCGAATGTAGTCTAGTCACTTTTTCTCGAATATTTTTGCGTAGTTTTTCTAAGGTTTTTGATTTATGATCAACATTTTTAGTCGAAACACTTTTACCAATACCTTCATGATATTCTTCATTAATAATTGTATTCAAAACATTCTCTCCAATTCCTGGAATATTACTACCGACATTATATGTTTCTTTAAAATTCAAGAATTTTTCGCAATACCTTCCACAAGTTATTGTCCCTTGTTGGAAGTCTAGTATTGCATTTGTTTTTATTAAAAAATTGTAACCTATAAGCACATCTGTATCAAGTCCCTGGATTTCGTAGAATATTTGATTTATTCCAAACATGCTTGCTTCATAATAGTGGGTAATGAGAGTATAGCCGTTAATGGTTTTTACTCTCTTCTTAATTACTAAGTCCCTTCTGTTCGTAAGAATTCCGGGTTTGCAGTAGCTGCTTGTTGCGCCACTGTCAATTAAAACTGTAAGTTTCCTCCCATCCTGTGTTGTCCTGATGATGCAGGGCAGGTCGGATCTATTCCTAAAAAAGCGTCTTCATTGAGATTATTTATTCTTTGAGCCTTTTGATTGGGCTGATACATTGTTTGAGAAGGTAGACGTTTGTTACCCTGCTGAAAATTACTAGCTCGATTTTGCGATCCAAAACCGTTGTAAAAATAATTTGGCCTTTGGTCGTTATATCTATTTTGTGAAGGTTTAAAACTAGCCGAAGTACCTAACTCCATTGGTTCGGGTTTAGGGCCTGGTTGCCGTAGCTCACGATAATTACCTTGTAGGTTATTTTGATTTCGTCGGGGGAAACGTAACGAATTCGTTGGTTTTTGGTTGCTATTATTCTGATGTGTTGCCCTAATGAATTGAGAAGCGAAACTTGCACGAATATTGTTTGATTCTAATTCCTGGGCTTTCGCTAATGCGTTTGGTAAGTCGTTTGGTGATAATGAAAATAATATATTAGCTAACGGAGCATTTAGTCCGGTGATAAATACCCTTAGAGCATATTGCCGATTTTTCACATTAAGTTCCCTAGTTAAGTCTGATTCTGAACCATGAGTCATTATGGTCTTATTAATGAGAGAAGTAAGTTTCCTATTCACATCATTATAATACTCAATAATGGATAGGGAACCCTGTCTCATAATACTCATTTCCTGTTCTATTATATGCAGCGGACGTTTGTCGGCATAAGCGAAGTCTAACCTGCTTATAATTGCATCGAAGTTTAGAACTGTACCGTGAGTAGTAAGAATATCGTTTGCATCTTCGACTATTTTGTTTCTCAAAATTGTAAGTGCTGCGAAATACCTTCTACTACCCTTCTTATACAATTGCATGGAACTATTTGCGGCTTCCCGCCAACTTACATAGGAGTTTTTCCCATCAAAATTTGGTAAGGATTTTATAACATCGAGGGCTTCATCGCATCGAATAGTGTCATCAATGGTCTGCGTTTTATATTCCACTATCGTATTTATACTAACTATTTGTGCTAATTGCTGGGCTAATCTATTTATAGTTTCTTGCAATGGAGCGGTCTCTGAACGAATAAATTCAGAAATTTGGGCAGGAGTTGCCATGGTAGAGTCTGAAGCACTTAGAACCTGGAATGAACCTATCAAATCTTCTAACAAGCTCTCTTCCCCTGGCAGGTAGTCTATTTCCTCCCCTAATTCCCTTATACGATCCAGCGTTTATAAATTTAAAATCCCTGCAATAAATCCTCCACTTAAACTTCTCTACTTAAACTTCTATATTTTTCTTAAAAATAGAAAATTTAATTAACTTACACAAGAAAAAAAAAAAATATATATTATAGTACTTTGTAGTTGATCCGTTGAAAGGATTTGTAGATTCTTGTTGTCTTCCAGTTATAGTTGACCAGCAGATTATTGTTGTTTTATAGCTAAAGCTGACCCAGATTCCTCAATCGTTCTGGGGTGTTGTTGCCTTGGAAATGGCAAGCTCTATTGGATTATTCCTCAGTTAAATGTTGATTTTATTCACTTTGTTCGTTTCGTTAATGATTGTTGCCTTGGAAATGGCAAGCTCTATTGGATTATTTCTCAGTTAAATATTGATTTTATTCACTTTGTTCGTTTCGTTAATGATTAAATTGATTTATTTGTTCAAATATTTTATTTTTCTGTTCAAATATTTTCAGTTAATTAAAAAACTTTTTACTAATTTTGTCGGCACTGTCACTTTAACACCGTTTTTATTTCTCACTTTCACTTAAAAAGAGTTTTTTATTTTCCTTTTTTCGAAGGATACTTATTATTTCTCCTTTTGTCAAGGATACTTATTTTATATTATTTCTCCTGTTTGTAAAGGATACTTATTTTAAATTATTTTTTGGATTATTCCTGACCGAATCCTTACTTTGCTTTTTTAGGATTTTGACACGGTGGAACCGGTTGAGCCCCCAGTTAACAAATTAACGTTTTCTTTTTTATTCAAATATCATTCTTTATTTACTCGACCACTGTCGACTTAAGACTTAAAAACTACTTTTCAAAAAATGTTCTTATATATATTTCTTCAAGCAGCAAACATGATCGCAATCAAACGATTTAAGTTCGATTCAGCAATTTTACCATTTACGCGTGTGGAGAAATCCGAGACTTTTGTTTACAATTGAAAATAAGTTTTGCAACAATTTTGCAGACAGACAGTGTCAGCAAAATTATTGAGTTTTCGTTGATATTGGAAGTGAGTGAATGAATGTTTAAAAATATAGAAAAGAACTTAAAAAATATAAAAAGTTAATGCTGTCGCCTTAACTTATATATATAGAATGACTATCTCGAAAACGGCTCCAACGATTTTGATAAAATTTGGACAGTGGGGATCTTTTTTTATGTATAGTTCGAAGAAGAAGGGACTTTTAGAACCTTTGCCTCTAAGAGGGTAAAAAGGGGAAAAAATCGAAAACGCTATATCTCCTTAAGTAATAGGTATAGATACACAATTTAAATTACGTTTTAAACAGCTATGAAAATAAACGGACAAGTGTTTGGTACTTTTTTGAAACTATGTCCGATAAGGGGTAAAAAAGGGGGAAAATAGTTTTTTTAGTACCTTTTTAACCCACTCTTATATTTTAAACTAAGGAATATAGAAAGAAACTTTATACTGCAATCAATAGATGTTGAAGAAACTTTAAACACGTATTTGGTGCTTTTTTGATTTTGGGGCCAGAATGGGTAAAAAAGGGATAAAATGATAACTTAATATCTCAAAAAGTAATATGAATAGAAACATTATGTTAGCTGCGTTTTAATAAAATGTACCGAATTCAATTGGTACCAAAGAAGTACCAAATATGCATATGGAACTTTTTTTAAATTAGGGGATAAAAAGGGGAAAAAATTAGTAATGTTATAACTTTTAAACAAATGAATGTTTGTCTGTATGTATGTTCCTTATAGAATAGTAAACTGTGCATTTGATCATGTTATGCTCTTTAGCGAAGATGTTGCGGATAAGCCGGCGAAGGTTTTAAAGTTGATAAGACTAATTACCGATAGATGGCGTCAGTGAAAATTACTAAAAAATAATTTAATCGTAAACTGTACATTTGATCATGCTACAATCTTTAGCAAAGTTGTTGCACATGAGCCGACGAAGGTTTCTTAGTTGGTATGAAGAAATTTCGACAGGTGGCGCTACTGAAATTTACTCAAAGTCAATTTAATCGTAAGCTGTACATTTAATCATGCTATAATCTCAGCAAAGTTGTTGCGGATAAGCCGACGAAGGTTTATGAATTGGAATGAGCAACGTCCGACAGGTGGCGCCACAGAAAATTACTCAAAGTGAATTAAATCGTAAACTGTGCATTTGATCATGTTATAATCATAAGCAAAGTTGTTACGCATAAGCAAACGAAGGTTTCTTAGTTGGTATGAACAACTTCAGGTGGCGCCACTGAAAACTACTTAAAATGAAAGAAATCATAAACTGTGCATTTGATCAGACTATAATCTTTAGCAAAGTTGTTGCGCATGAGTAGACGGAGGTTTCTGTTGGTATGACCAATTTCCAAAATTATTAAAATGAGTTAAACTGTAAACTATGCAAACTATGTGTTGGTCGGACAAAATAAATAAAATAATTCAAAATTAACTTTATAAAATAAAATATATAAAAACTTTAAAATTTGCCTCAAAATGCTTATCAGAAAGCTCCGAGCAAGGCTCGGTCAACCAGGTACTATATAGATAATATTTCACAGCTAGTTAAATTGAAGTGGAACTAATCTGAAAGGATGCCTCGATCTCGCACAATAACCGATTTCGGACCAGAGAAACAACCTGCTCAGTCTTAAGACTAACCAGGCCAACTTACAATTTACTTAGGAAATCATTATTTTTCTGTCATTTTTGACTCCCAGTGGAGCACAGGTCCTCAACCATCCTTTTATATCTAACTCTATTGATAGATGTTATTCATATGTCAATCCATGAATAGTTTGCTGCTTGTAACTCGGCATCAATTGACCTTCTCCACGTTCTAGCAGGTGCCGCTTCCTTGAGGATTCCAGCGAAGCGCTTGTCTAGCAATGTTGGTATTTGGCCTTCGAAGTGTGTGGCCTATCCACCTCCATTTCTACAAAAGTAAGGATTTGGTTTGTTGTGTTTAGTAGATCTTCACTTTATATGCGATTCGGCCACCATATATTAAGAATTAGCTGAAAGCATTTGTTTGCAAAGGTTTGTAGTCGCTTATCGATGGCATTTGTGCGTTTCCAAGTTTCGCAGCCGTAATACAAGATGGACTTGACATTCGAGTTGTATATTCCTAATTTAGTTGTTGTTAATATTTGCCGAGATTTCCAAACAGCTCGAAAGATGCCGAAATCAGATTTTGCCTTATTAATACGCGATACTGCGCCACCTTTTGTAGTTACTAAACTTCCCAGGTAATTAAAGGTACCTATACATGTAATAACCTCGTTATCCACATTGATGTGACGGGTATGCGCCATAGCCTCCGGGCATAATCTTTGTTTTTGGAAATATTAATTTCCAGACAAGCTGTCCGAGATTCAAGAGTGATAGCTTTAGTATATTCTTAAAGATGGCCTGAGCTTTGGCTTAGAAGACATACGGCATATTCCAAGTCCTCAAGTTATTTAAAGGAAGTTGTCCATTAGATACCGTGTCTACCATTTAGAGCCGTGCATATTACGTTGTCGATGACAAATGTAAAAAGGTGTAAAGATACATCCAGTAGTAACATCGAACGGATCTGATAGTTTACCCCTGTGTAGGACTCGACATTAAAAATAAACGTACATTGCCCGGATTAAGTTGAGAATTTTCGATTGCATGTTACGATATGCTAAAATTCTCCATATATAGCTTCTATTGATACTGTCGAATGCCTTAATAAAGTCGATAAACTATAGGTAAACGGGATTGCGGTTTTCTCTGAACCCAAACTTATTTTCGCAAAATACACGACGTAGTATTTTGCTCGGTATTTGGAGAAGTGTTTTACTCCTGTTGTTATTCCTTTTTTGTATTTTGACTAGTATACCTTCATTCCAGGAGGTTGGCAAAGCTTTTTCTTCCCATATGTTACGCACAAATGGGTGCGTAACATATCAAGAATTGAGCAATCATTAAATCAAGGAGAATATGCTTTGGCATGCTTCTTAGATATTGAAGGAGCCTTACAACATCAAATCAGAGGCTATTGAGATAGCATTAGACAACAGTGGTTGCGATTCTAATGTAAAATCGTGGATAATAAAGTTTCTCACGCAACGCCATATACAGTCAGAACTGCGAGGATCAGTTCTACATGCGCTGGCTACTAGATGTACGCCCCAAGGGGGAGTTATTTCACCTACACTATGGATACTTGTATTAAATGACATACTAGTAGAATTCAATGCTCTTGGTGTAGGAGTCGTGGCTTATGCTGACGACTTAGTATTAATCGTTAGAGGTAAATTCCCCAGCACTCTAACCGAAATAATGGAAAGATCATTAAAGATGTTACTCAGTTGGTCCAAACAGTGTGGTTTAGGAATTAATCCATATAAAGCAGAAATGGTAATATTTACAAGGAAAAGAATACCTTTGTTCGAGCCCCCAAAGCTTGACGGAAAAGTATTATCTCTTTCAAAACAAGCGAAGTTTCTAGGTGTAGTATTTGATTATAAACTTAAATGGCTACCAAATCTTAAAGAAAGGATTAAAAAGTCCTATGCGGCAATTTATTTATGCCAAAAACTTATAGGAAAAACTTGGGGATTAAGACCGAGAATGATTTATTGGATATACCAAGCTATCGTTAGACCGACTTTAACACATGGCTCTCTAGTTTGGTGGCCAATTATGAACGTTAAATGTCATGCCTCCCTAGTTGAAAGAGTTAACAGAATAGCTGCACTAAGCATCTCAGGGGCAATGAGATCTACTGCAACAGAAGCTCTATGTAGAATTTTAAATATGGACCCACTGCACCTACATATCAAAGAATATGCTCTAAGAACACAGGTCAGACTTACAGAGACGTAGTTACAGACTACATGACTCCTCAAATAGTATGGGATAAGAAGATTAGGGCTGTTATACCTTCAAGAGAAAGTTGGAATGCTAGAAACCATAATTCACTGGGTATAGAGATTTACACTGATGGTTCAAAGAAGGAACAAGGTACTGGTAGTGGAATTTTTTGTGAAAAACTAGGAATAAGTAGTAGTTTTAGTTTAAATACTGATTGCAGCATCTTCCAAGCAGAGATATTTGCTGTATTGGAAGCAGCTCGTATGATATCTATGACGCCGATATTCAAAAGCGATATCTCAATTTACATAGATAGTCAAGCAGCAATCAAAGTAATATGCAATAGAATTATTAGGTCAAAGGTAGTTAGCCGTTGTCGCAGAGAGCTACAGGCTCTCAACGAACAACACTTCTTAAAACTGTGCTGGGTACCTGGCCATAATAATATACTGGGCAATGAGAAAGCAGATGAATTGGCACGCAATGGAGCAGACTTGAATGGAAATGCAGCATATGTGGAGGTTTACCCTGGGCTCTGCTCAATTTATCAGAATATGAGAAGCAAATTTAAATCTGAATCAAATGTATTGTGGAATAACTCAACGCAATGTACTCAAACGAAAGCTCTATGGCAGATAAGAGATATTAACACACAAAAAACTATATTAAATATGAATAAAAATGATTTAAGGATATATGTAGGTATCATAACTGGACATAATAACTTAAGGTACTTCTTGAAAAAAATACGCTTAAGAAATGACGATATGTGTAGATGGTGCAACGAAGAAGAAGAGGATACATACCATTTCCTTTGTCAATGTATTGCACTATCTAACAATCGATTTAAATGTTTTGATTCTTACTTTTTTCAGAATCTAGAAGATCTAAGGAACGTGCATCCTCTAAAGATAAAAACATATCAAATTGTCGAAGCTTTATGTGAACTGATAAAGGAGGAAAACAAAATGTGCTAAATGTTGGTAATGCTTCTAGAAATGAAGCTTCTTAATCGAGGACGCACTATGGATCAACACCTATGGTCTTGTGCATAATCTTACAGTTTTCTGTGAGGTCCTCCTATCTAATCTAATCTAATCTAATGAGTCGATGTTTTAACTGCTCTTAAGTCGGCAGATATCAATACCAGCCAGATCGTCTAGGTCGCTTAAGAAGTTGAACCCAAAATTAACCCCCTATTGTTCGCTAGAGCAGGGCAAGTGCATAGAAGATTTTTTATCGATTCAGTCTCCTCCTCGTCTCCACAGCTTCTGCAAAGGTCATAAGTGGCAAGCTTAAGCCCAATCGCATGTCTTTCAATCAAATAGTGCCCTTTTATAACGGACATGAGCAATGAGACATCAGGTCTTGATAATGACAGCAATCTGTGATAGCATTGCCTATCCAAACAGGGCCACATCTTTTTGGAGTGAATACAACCATTGACAGAAGCCCACCTATCATTTGCTAAAAAGTTATATCTCTCTCGCAGAAGAAGCTTGCAAGTTGCTAGAGTCATGCCCACGGACTCCAGTTCAGCTGGAATTGGTAAGGTAGTCCTTGGTCTGGCAAGCTCGTCTGCTATGCAGTTCTCTGTAATATACCAGTAGCCCGGCACCCATATCAGGTTTATACTGAACTGATGGGCCATCTCGTTATGAGATTTGCGGCAACTCAGGGCTGATGTTGAATTCAGGTAAACACAGTCCAGAGATTTAGTGGTAGCTTTTCTGTCAGAGAATATACTGTTGTGAGATTATTATATCTCAGCCATTCTACTGCTTCTCTTATGCCTAGAATTTTAGCCTGAAAAACGCTACAATGATCAGCTAGTCTTCTTGATATATTTAGGCCTTCAGCTTTGGAGTAAACCCCGAAAACCACTTGATGTTTAAGTTTTGAGCCGTCAGTGCAGAAGTCTATATACTGCCTTTTACAATTACAATGGTATTTCTTATCGAACAAGGGTTTTAGTTTCTAATTTAATAGCTTTTAACTGACCTTTGTTACATCTTTTGGTTTCCTAAAGTGGTTTTTATATGAAAGCCATAGACAAATATGAACCGATTCCCAGAAAATTTGATATGCTGACTAATAGTTGAACAAAACTTCTCTATTCTAATTTTAGTCGTCATTGCTGTTACAATTGCATTCAATTTATCAGCATTAATGTGATTGCCGTGGCGGGGTTATATGGGGGTTATAAGCTCTATCGCGCTTTTATCAGACGGACATAAACCCCCTTTTATTTTTGTACTTTTGTGTTTACGTAAGTTTTTTATATTTAAGTCGGGGTAATCAGTGATCTACGGTATGCCGGGAATCGGGTTAAGAATAATGCTATGACCGCAGCAATTGTTCGACTACTGTGACAGCTACCTCAGTCCCACGCCATATAGCATTATCGGTCTTACTACTGGTGTATACAACCAATGAATAATACGAAATTTTAGGCCCCATTGTTTTTCTATTGCCCTTTTACAAGAGAAAAGTGCTACTGTAGTTTTTTTTTTCGCCCGGTCTTGGACATATAGTTTGAAATCCAGATTCTTGTCTAATTATACGCTGAGATACTTTGCACAGTCCGCGAAGGAAGATTCCATACTAGGAGGGATAAAACAGCACCTTGCGGTATGCCCCTGCTAATAAATCTTTTTACTTCCGACGATCCCAATTTGGCATTGATATGTCTCTTTGTAAGAAGATCTTGTATAAATTTCCTGACACTAACGTCCATTCCTAGTTTGCTAAAATAGCAATTATCGCATCTGGAGTCAAGTTGTTGAAAGTATCCTCTCTATCTAGAAAGGATTCCATGATATATTCTTTGACGGCGAGTGAACCTTCAATGAATGCGATCTGATCATGCAGGGCTGTCTCAGTGGACTTACCCTTGTAATAGGCATGCTGTTTATCTGAAAATGGCCTTTTGTCTATGTTTTCTTTAAGATACATGTAAATGAGTCTCTCCAATGTCTTCAGCAGAAACGATGACAGACTGATATAAAGATATTGCACTTCATACATTTGTTTGCTGTCAAATATGAAATTAAAGTTAATAAAGAACAATGAAAAACATATAAACACACTAAAAAATGTACATTTAAAAAGCACGTGAGTGTGCCTTAGCTTTCTCTCATTGAATAATCGTCTTCATTAGTTGTTTTCGAATTTTACGGGACTTTTCAAAACGATCATAGGGCAAATCAATTAATGGAAGTGCAACTTCTTTATATTTTAGAGTCTTTGGTTCTACGTTACTCAAGCGGAATATGTGATGGGTGTTTTTTTTAGAGGTATAGAACTTCGAATTGAAATAAAACACAAGAAAATCGTTTTAATGTCCATCAATTTGGCTTTATTGGAAGGATAATTTTATGCCATTAATGTTTAAATATGATTTCGGGCATGTGGCCGCCGCGGCTGGCTCGAATAAAGCCAATTCTACAGGTCCAATTTTCAACTACTTTTTCGAGCATATGGGGCCGTATGTTGGCAATAACGCCACGAATGTTGGCTTCCAAGTCCCCTAACGTTTCTGGTTTGTTGGCGTAGACGAGCGACTTCACATATCCCCAAAGAAAATAATCCAGTGGTGTCAAATCGCACGATCTTGGTGGCCAATTGACAGGTCCATTCCGCGAAATTATGCGCTCATCGAATGTTTCCTTCAATAAATCAATTGTGACGTGCGCTGTGTGGCATGTAGAGCCGTCTTGTTGGAACCACAACTCATCCACATTCATGCCATCCAATTGGGGAACAAAATAGTCGGTTATCATGGCTCTATACCGGTCTCCATTTATGGTAACTGACTCTCCAGCATTATTTCGGAAGAAGTATGGCCCAATGACTCCACCAGCCCATAGAGCACACCAAACAGTCAGTTTTTGTGGATGTAATGGCGTCTCAAGGGTCTCATGTGGATTCTCTTCACTCCAAATGCGGCAATTTTGCTTGTTGACGTAGCCATTCAACCAAAAATGAGCCTTATCACTGAACAAAATTTTGCGATGAAAATCAGCATCGAGATCAATCTCATTTTCGGCCCATACACCAAAATCACGACGCATTGCATGGTCTCGCGGCTTTAATTCTTGCACAAGCTGGATCTTGTAAGGTCGCAAGCCAAGATCTTTGCGCAAAATCTTCCATAAAGTTGATGGACAAAGCTCCAATTGCTGTGCACGGTGGCGAATCGATTCATTCGGGTCCTCTTCAACACTTTGCTCTACAGCGGCAATTGTTTCTTCGGTGCGCACTGTTCGACGTCGCTGCGGATGCGTATTATCACATAGAGTAAACGTAGTGCGAAAACGATCCATGGTTAACCGAATTAATTGCTCTGATGGACGATTATGTCGACCATAAAATGGACGGAGCTTGCGGTAAACTTCGCGAACTGAACCATTATTTTCGAAATAAATTTGCACGATTTGCAAGCGTTGTTCTTTTGTCAACCTGTTCATGATGAAATGGCAAACCAAACTAAATATTAATCACTTGACAGCTGACAAAATGGCCGCCAGTTAAAAAAGTGATGCCAACTTAAAGTTCTATACCTCAATAAAAAACACCCGATATAACAATTGATTTTTGTTGACTTTTTCTCTCTCTCTCTCTCTCTGACATCTTTTAAGAAAAGTAATTACATTTATATACATACACAGAACCAAACAATTAGAATGTGATGCTTTAAACTCATTTTCTCTCATTCAACTAAATATTTATGTGTTATCAATATAAAATCATGTTTATTAACAACAAGTTATGATGAAAAAAAATGGCGAAAATTTTCGTTTTAAAAAAATCATGAAAAATCGAAAACGGCAAAAAAACTTCCAGATTTATTGTTTTATCGCATAACGACATATAATAGCAACAAAATGAGATATCGACCATAAAAATCGATTGATTTTTTTCAAATTTATTCACAATTTAGCGAATTCGCTCATTTTCACAAAATTTTAGTTTTTTGCTTGATATACGCATTATAGCGGGTTTTCAAATGTATGAAAAAAATAAATTTTCCAATTTCAAGGGGTGCATGTCGGATTTGGTGAGAAACTTCCACCCACAAAATTTTAGTCGAATTGGACAACGTTAACACGTAGCGCATAGGCCCCAAATCTGAAAAATAGCGTTTAAATCGAAAAAAATTGATACATTTTCAGTTTTTGCAAAATTAAAGCTATTTATTCCCCCTTTTGCAAAAAAGTGGATTCTAGTTGTTAGTGCAAAGGCAATGATTTTTCCAATAAGCTACATGCCTTTAAAATCGGTTAAACAGTTTTCGAGTTATTACAATTTTCACTGGCCATTACATGTCCTTGAGGACTTGCCGAAGGCAATTGACCAAAAAATGTGATGGAATAGATCGAAAATGTATTTCATATTGGAAATCTCATTGTGTTTGCCCTAAGGACCAGGATCCACTTTTTTGCATAAGGGGGAATAAATAGCTTTAATTTTGCAAAAACTGAAAATTTGACAATTTTTTTTCGATTTAAACGCTATTTTTCAGATTTGGGGCCTGTGCGCTACGTGTTAACGTTGTCCGATTCGACAAAAATTTTGTGGGTGGAAGTTTCTCACCAAATCTCACAATAATCCGACATTCACCCCTTGAAATTGGAAAATTTATTTTTTTCATGCTGTTAATGCCAAAAGTCACTATTCCGACTCCTGCATTAAAATAGTAATGGGCATGTTTGCAACTATTCCTGCAACGTTATCAACGCTGCAAGTTGTCAAACTCATGCCTTCTCTTTCTTCCATAATGCCTAAAAATTGCTGTCAGTTTTGGACTTAATGCCCACCATATTGCTTCCTGTTGTTCATAACTTTCATGCATTCTTATTCTTTTAGCAGCCATTCCAAAAGGTACGACAAATAAAGCTCCTTGGACTTAAACATAAAACTAACTATCTTGTTTTATTTCTTTGTTCTTTTTTCATAAACTTGCTCGCTGGGTTTGTGAGCCTTTTATTCAGAGTAAACAAAATAAATGAATTATTTTCTTTACTTTCTCGACTCAGAGATTTGATGACTAAAACTCTCCACAGAAACTCCTAACTTTTGTTCCTTCACCCCTTCACATACATTTAAAAACCCTCTATAATGCGTATATCAAGCAAAAAACTAAAATTTTGTGAAAATGAGCGAATTCACTAAATTGTGAATAAATTCGAAAAAAAAATCAATCGATTTTTATGGTCGATATCTCATTTTGTTGCTATTATATGTCGCTATGCGATAAAATAATAAATCTGGAAGTTTTTGCCGTTTTCGATTTTTCGTGATTTTTTTAAAACGATAATTTTTGCCATTTTTACGTAAAAAATATATTTTTTTCTTAAGTTTTTTATTATAACTCCGATACTATTGATCCGATTGAAACGCGATATATAGACTTATTAAAGGCTATGTAAATCTAAATTTTTCTGATTTTATTTTAATAATATCGGACTAGTAGTTTTTAAGTTATCATTAATTATTTGAAGAAACGTCTAAAAAAATTGCAATTTAAAAAAAAAAAAAATTTTTTAAAAATCTTGCCATAGAATATAAAAATTTTACCATTTTTGTACTAAGGTAGCCATGATACAATAAATGTATATAGTGGTTACTCGAGCACATTTTTGCTGTTGACCTGTGTAATTAATTCGTTATTTTGTATATTTAACTATAAAGAGACAAGAGAGAATTACGATGTCGCCAGCATTAACATGTAAAATTGACTTGACGTATTCATTAGATAAAGAACTGTTTTTGGATACTATTTTTTAACAATCGTTTGTTAGCCTTAAAGTATTTGGTAACTAACGTGTTCTTTAAGTAATATTTAAGATTTTTTTTTAACATAAGACCGTAAGTCTCACCACAGTCGATCAGAAAACAGTCAATTGAAGAAAACCCCAGTCTTTTTTGTATTTTTGTGTTTCCGTAAGTGTTTTATATATAAGTATTAGTATTTGTGCTTATATAAAACTTCTCTTTACTAAATGTTTTCATCATACCTGTTGTAGTTTGTCATTTATTAGGAAATAAGCGATTAGCTTAGGCAGGGTTATACGGGAGCTATGGTCAATTGTGAACAGTATTCATCCAATTTCAATACAAATATTTTTCAGGAAATGAAGAATATTTTTGCTAAGTTTTATTAAAATAGCTCCTTTTGTTTAGCCCTATACTGCACTCAGAAGACAGGCATATACCTCTCAAACGTCTTAGAATTTGCCCTTTTGGTTGTTAAGCCAATATCAAGAAAGTTACAAACATAATGATATCAATATCAGTTGGGGTTGTAAAAAATGTGTATAACAGTACGAGTATGGTTAAGTTTTGGCAAAAGTAGTAAGTGCATATTTTATTCGGAATGCTCTTTATGTTTATAAATATCAGAATACAAAGTAACCAAAATTAAGGTATAAGTATCGGGTGTTTTTTATTGAGGTATAGAACTTTAAACTTTTTTAACTGGCGGCCATTTTGTCAGCTGTCAAGTGATTAATATTTAGTTTGGTTTGCCATTTCATCATGAACAGGTTGACAAAAGAACAACTCTTGCAAATCGTGCAAATTTATTTCGAAAATAATGGTTCAGTTCGCGAAGATTACCGCAAGCTCCGTCCATTTTATGGTCGACATAATCGTTCATCAGAGCAATTAATTCGGTTAACCATGGATCGTTTTCGCACTACGTTTACTCTATGTGATAATACGCATCCGCAGCGACGTCGAACAGTACGCACCGAAGAAACAATTGCCGCTGTAGAGCAAAGTGTTGAAGAGGACCTGAATGAATCGATTCGCCACCGTGCACAGCAATGTGCACGGAAGATTTTGCGCAAAGATCTTGGCTCGCGACCTTACAAGATCCAGCTTGTGCAAGAATTAAAGCCGCGAGACCATGCAATGCGTCGTGATTTTGGTGTATGGGCCGAAAATGAGATTGATCTCGATGCTGATTTTCATCGCAAAATTTTGTTCAGTGATGAGGCTCATTTTTGGTTGAATGGCTACGTCAACAAGCAAAATTGCCGCATTTGGAGTGAAGAGAATCCACATGAGACCCTTGAGACGCCATTACATCCACAAAAACTGACTGTTTGGTGTGCTCTATGGGCTGGTGGAGTCATTGGGCCATACTTCTTCCGAAATAATGCTGGATAGTCAGTTACCATAAATGGAGACCGGTATAGAGCCATGATAACCGACTATTTTGTTCCCCAATTGGATAGCATGAATGTGGATGAGTTGTGGTTCCAACAAGACGGCGCTACATGCCACACAGCGCACGTCACAATTGATTTATTGAAGGAAACATTCGATGAGCGCATAATTTCGCGGAATGGACCTGTCAATTGGCCACCAAGATCGTGCGATTTGACACCACTGGATTATTTTCTTTGGGGATATGTGAAGTCGTTCGTCTACGCCAACAAACCAGAAACGTTAGGGGACTTGGAAGCTAACATTCGTGGCGTTATTGCCAACATACGGCCCCATATACTCGAAAAAGTAGTAGAATTGGCTTTATTCGAGCCAGCCGCGGCGGCCACATGCCCGAAATCATATTTAAACATTAATGGCATAAAAATATCCTTCCAATAAAGCCAAATTGATGGACATTAAAACGATTTTCTTGTGCTTTATTTCAATTCGAAGTTCTATACCTCTAAAAAAAACACCCATTAGAATTGATGCCTGTAATTTCACAATATTTGGTAGGAATTTAGTAATGGACACTTATACTATGCAAAGGCTCTATGAGCACAAATAGGGGGCTAGGAAATACCAAGAGTAATTTATATAAATTTATATACTTACATACCTAAAATACATAGAAATTATATGGAGAGATAAGAGATATGTATGTATCTGTATTCATAATAAAAATATATAAATCTTATATTTAAGGTACTCATGTATTTAAATGGAAAATATACTAAAGAAGTATATAAAAAGGAATGACAGACACATAAATATTTACCATCCGTTTACAAAGTTAAAGTTATTATTTAGATAAAAGAAAACCTAATGAAATGGAAACATTTTTTTAGTTGAATATTTTAAATTTTATCTTTTGCCTAAATTTGCTTTATTTGGGAGAAAAAAATGAATCCTTTGTTTTAGTTTAAAAAGTGAAAATAATGAGACACCTGATGTTCCGCAATAAATTTAAAAGAATTTTTCTTTTTTTTTCCTTAAGATATTTTTCTGTCATTTATGCACTAGACCCTTTCAATTCAATCAAAACAATGATTTATTACTTTTTTTTTAACTTTTTTTTTGAAACTTTTTTTTAAGAATTTGTGTTTAAGGAAGAATAAAAAATTTTAAAAAATTTAGAAAAAATGTCTTAAAAATGTCAATCATGAAAAGGGTCTAAAAATTAAGAGGAACAAAGAAAACTCAATTTCCTTATTACTTTAAGAATTTCATTTTTATATTTTCTTTTTATGTCTTCAACTTTAAGAAAAACTATAGGACTTTAACTTTTTTTAGTTTTCTAGAGAAATTGTTATCTGGGCACTTTCTTGAATGAAGTTTTCCTAATAAAATACTTAATTATCAATCTAAATAAAGAAAGGAAAGAAAAAATATCATTGAAATGCTTAAGAATGCTTAACAAGTAGCTCAAGCTTGCGAAAAGTATTAAGTGAATTTTTGAAAAATAGTTTTTATTTCTTCTTTTATTTCAGTTTTCTTCGAATATAACTTCTAATGTGTTAATGTTTTGAAAAATTATTAAATTTTTTTGAAAAACACTTATGCCATTTTGTTACCTAAATGGTGATATTTCGTTTTTATTGCCATATTTTTCTATTCTTATGATATTTCGTTGCTTTTAACGCACAACTGACCATTTGTTGGCCTGACAACACAAAAGTAGCCAGCAACAAACATCGTCACATTTTATGAATGAAGCCAAACGTAAGAGCTTTATAACTAAATACAATTGGAAATATTTTCTCGTAATGATATGACCTAAATTTTGAAATGCTGAGTGGTTTGGTACTTTATAGAAGGCCGTAGAAGTAAGTCCAATTGTATGCTTTCAGACATCTTCACGATATGGTCTCAATCATCTTTTCTATTGTATATGGCTGATATCTCTGATAGATCAGAGAGCTTAAAACGGGGGGTGAGAAAATCCCTTCACAAACCTTAATCGATCATTTTTAGCTATTAAAAAATATTTTCTGAATTAACTCATAACAATTTTTAATGAAATTGTAACGTTTTCCAATATTTTGTCACGAATTTTCAATTATTCAACCCATTGTGAAAAGTTCACTACTCATAATTCTTTCCCTAGTTTTCTAGAATGTTCCTGTTGGTGTTGTTATTGTTCTGTTTTTGTCTATAAGCAAAACAACAGTTTTCTGTTAATGTTTTACTGTAAAGAGCAGAGCATCATTTTGCTCTTTATCTATCGGCTGTCTCACTCTCTGTCGCCGTTAACTTCAGATAATCCATTTGTACAACGTATGTGTGAGTGTGTTGTTGATCATGTGAGAATGTATAGGAATATGCATGAACCTTCGTAAGCCACATTGTTAGTGTCATCAACGACAGCAGCTCTTTGTTTATGTCTGCAGAAAATGGTAGAAACTAATTGAGATGCGTATAAGAGAACAGTGTGACTAAGAATATTTGTAAAGCAGTTTTGTGAAATTTGTTTACAGTTTTTGTGAAAGTGCCTTTAAAGTGATTAACTCTAAAGTTAATAAAAAATATAACTTTGTAAAACTACATAAAGCGTTTTAATTTTATTTTCTGTTGTTTGCAAAAAAAATTTCTTACAAGTTTTTAAAGAAAAACCGTAACAATATTCTTTCCAACTATGTTGTTGTTGTTGTAACAGCTCTAACATTTACAATTTTATAATTTTGTTTTTATGGGGGATCTGTTTGGAGATCAAGGACCAGGAAATTGTGCTACTTCAGCTGGATGAGTCCACAAATCCTCAGTTGAAAATGTGGGGGGTATCATGAGGACCCTGACTACAAGCTGGGCATATGTTAGGGACGGCACGGTCTATGCGGGACCAAAAGATATTAAATCTATTTCTCCATCACGATCTCAGTTGAGCAAGAACGACTCTTGTTTTCCGCGGCAGGTTCTTGTCTTCTTCTGCTATGGATATATTTAATCTATTTCTTCATCCCGATATCAGTTGAGCAAGAACGACTCTTGTTTTCCGCGGCAGGTTCTTGTCTTCTTCTGCTATGGACGGTGGGCGACCTCCTAATACAACATTCATGCGATAACCTGAAATCGTGGAGTTGGTGGCGTCTTTCTGAATGTTGTTTAATGCTGCCATGTACGAGGTATGATCTAAAGGATCAAGTACATATCGTCGTATGCTATCCTCATAAACGCGAAGATCTTTCCTGACATGCCTCGGGGAAGATGCCAACTGTGTGATGTTAAAGTTTGGATGATTTCTCCGCTGACATCCCAAAAGGAACTGCTAAGATAGCATAATGTTGTGTTCCTTTACTGGAAGGATCTTTGTTTCCTCGTGAAGATGATGTGGTGAGGTAATTTGTAGGCAGCCTGTAATAGTTCTTAGGGCTGCATTTTGGCAGCATTGAATATTTCTCCACTGAGTATCACTTAGCAGCATAATTTGCCACTGACCGACCAATCGCTTTATAGGTAGACAGCAAGGTTTCTTTGCCCATTCCCTAAGTTATGCGCGACAGTTGTGGCATGTGCTGACGAACTAAAAAGCCTGTCGAGTGTGACTCCCAGGATTTTCGGGTGGTTCACTGTCGGAATTGGTACACCATCGATCTCGACGCCAATTTGTATGCTTACTTCTTTTGTTCAGGTGGTAAATAGGGTCGCTGAGGATTTGGTTGGTTGTATCTTCAGGTTACGTTCAGTTAAGAAGTTGTGGATGGTACTGAGATAACGATTCACCTTACCGCGTAGGTCTTCCACATTATGGCCGGTTGCCATTATCGTGCAGTCGTCTGCATATGATATCACTTCAACGCCTTGAGGTGGAGCTGGGAGTTTAGAGAGGTAGAGGTTAAACAGGAGTGGCGACAGGACTCCGCCCTGAGGAACTCCCTGTTTGAATCTACGGTGTTTTGAGCGCTGGTCTCTAAACTCTACAAACGACTGACGTCCATTCAGATAATTTACAGTCCATCTCTTCAAATTTGTTGGCATTGTGGACATCAGGATGTCCTGGAAGAGGGTGGCATGGCTTACCGTGTCAAAGGCTTTTGACAAGTCAAGCGCCACAAGGACCGTTCTTTCACAAGGCCTCCGCTGGTTTAAGCCTTGTGCGATCTGAGTGGTTATGGCTGTTAATGCTGTGGTGGTGCTGTGCATTTTGCGGAATCCATGCTATGTATACATAGTTGGATTCCGCTATGCTGGTGAAAAAGTGTGGTAAATATGCAAAAATTTATGTTTTAAAATAAAACAGCTAAATTATGTTGAAAAAAAAAGCTAGAAATTTCGCTTACCGCTAAAACGCATTTTCCACGGTAAAGGCTTTTGAAAAAAACTAGATTTGAGGGGAAAATAGCCAAATTGGCAATATTGATGGCAGTCATTAACAGCTGTATTTGACAACCTCCGCAAAAACTTTTTGACCGGTGTAAGCAACAATTCAAGGTATCTAAGAAGCCAGTGGATCATCAGACGATCACAATTTTTTCATTAGCTTAGAAGCGAACGGGGTAATAAGTTTTTTAGAATCGCCAACTATCAATTATTTTAGAGATTCTTTTTTATAGAAAACAACTTCATGACTAGAAAAGGTAGTCATGTGGGAGGTACCGGAAATATTTGTACGATTTGGGATCTATAAGAATTACTATTTTTGGAAAAATATATTTCGATTTTTGACAAAAAGTTTCTGACAGCCCTGACTCTTGCTTATTTTACTATCTCTCAATCTAGAGCTGGCAAAGGCAATGTGGGTGAGCGCGCTTCACATGCATATAAATTCGCTCCAGAGAGTCACACGTATTCGTAATTACTCTCAAATCATAAAAAAAACAAAAGAAATTAATCTAAGGAGAGCATTCGCATTTAGTTGATCACGAGCATCCAGCCAAGATGGTTGGTATTTGCTTGTTGAAAATTTACTTAAGGGTTGGGGAGAATGATCGCTTATTTACAAAATTGTTCTCACACACACAGGCTCAAAATATTTATGTATCTGTGTCTATCTCTGATCTAGAGCCAGAGTTATTGTATCGTCTTTTCCAAACTCCTCATGATTTATAGCTCATGACTTCTTTGCGAAAGAGGATCAAGTCATTTTAAATTTACTCTTGGTGACTAGTTTACGCAAGCACCTTCTTAACCCACAATATGCCCCAAAGAACTTTTAATTTAAAGTTATTTTATTAGGAAGGCAAAATATTTAAATATTTAACTGTAAAATGCAAAAGTTAGAGTGTCTTTCTTGTTCGTTATGGCCAAAGAACACTTTTTTGAAATCACTAGTTAATAATTTTATTTGGTGATTCCTTAGCGAAATGTATTTTTGTGTTTATTTTTTTTTCTCTTGACATTTCTGTTGAATGATTATTATATAGTACCAGCATTTGTAGAAGAGTATTTTTGTATGTGAGGAGTAGAAAACTAACCCAGCAAAACTTTGCCTTTGATGCAGGGTAATACGAGCTACCAAACCGTCGCACTATTGTATTTCTGCTGCAAAAAAAACATTTTTTTTAGCACCGCTTTTGAAAAATCTAATGATCCAGTTCTATAGAGAAGAGTCTTAATATTAAGGATCAATTAATGTTTTTAAGAAAAAGTTATATGTTATAAAAAAAGGTATGAAAATTTTCTAAATGTTCTAGAACGATAAGTGATGAAATTTTTCATGAAACTCAGTAGCTCATGCATCCAATATAGTTTCACAGCTTTAATCTTGATGTCGATTTAATTGAGATACAAAACCTTGATTTAAGTCTGCAAAAGAAAGTAACATAATCTCGTATATAGTTTGGGAGATATCAATAAATCAAAAAAGCTCCACAAAATCCTGTGTTTTCCTTTTTCTTTGGACAAAAACTAAATTGGCTCGGTTTTACTAGGTGCTCCCACCATAATCAGGTGAAAGGCGAAAGTCTCTTCTTTAGACTGCTCGAAAAAAATTCACCGAAATTTACTGATCGTAGAACAAAGTTCAACATTTTCTGAAAAAAGTCACGCAAATTTTACGCATAATTTAAGCAAAAAGTGTTGCAGTCGTTTAGGCGTAATTTTTAATCTAAAATGAATTTAAGTGTAAGTCCCGTAGGAGTCGACGGATTTCAAATTAGTAGAGCCCTTTCTGGAGGCCCTATGCTCCACTGGGAGTCAAGGATAACAGAAGAAGAGCCCTTTCTGGGGTAATCTAATAGACGTTTGCTGAGTTTCATCAAATTCTGTTGAGAATTGCGGCTTACAAATTGAGAAGAAAAATAAGTAAAAATGGGGGTCTAAAGCAGGTACCCCAAGGAGTGGACGGATTTCAACCAAGTTGAGCTCTTTGTTGGATAAACTTTTAGACTTTTGCTGAATTTCATCAAATTTTGTTGGCCTATACATTGAGAAAAATAAGTGAAAAAATGATGGTCCAAGGCAGGTACCTCAAAAAGTCAAGGGATCTCAACCAAAATTTGAATAAATTTTTCTTAGAATTAATAGATGTGCCAAATTCCATCAAATTATGTAGATAATTGCGGATTGTATATTAAGAAGAAAAATAGGTGAAAAATGCGGGTCCAATACAGGTACCCCAAGGAGTCGACTATTTCAACCAAAATCATTAGAGATCTTACTTACTTACTTAGTTAATAGACATGTGTCGAATTTCATCAAATTCTGTTGAGAATTGTAACTTGTACATTAAAAGGAAAAATATGTGGGTCTTAGGCAGATACCCCAAGGGGTAGTCTGATTTCGATGTAAAAGATATAAATGAAATAAAATTGGCTGTAAAAAAAAGCTTAAAAAATGTGTCTAAATAGCAACAAATGGGGTTATTTAATCGTATAGTTATGAAGTGCCATCACAGGGTTGAATAATACAAAGCTTTATCTCTCCCTTTCAACACCTTTCGTCTCTCTACTAACCCCTTTCTAAAGAAGATAACCCAATTCGTGTATACAATTCTAGCTGCTTAAAACCGGCGTTGCGCGGGTCGCCATTCAATCGTGAAACAATTATTAAAAATCATCGAACAGACGTCAGTCAATCATCAAACCAATATCAAACAATCATCAAACAATCGTCCAAAAATCATCAAACTACCGTCATAAAATCGCCAGTTAATCATGAAACACATATCAATCATTAAAAATCTTCAAACCATCAGCAGTCAATCAATCATCAAACAACTATCGAAGAATCGTCAAAAAACCATCAAATAATCATGAAACAATTGTCAAACAATCGAGAGTCAAACTATTAACAAATAATAATTATATATTACCAATATCCATGCAGCCGTTTTCCGATTTTAGATAAATCAAAAAAAAAAGAAGGCGTAAAAGTAGGCATGACCAATTTCGCTTTATATAGAATTCTAACTTGAACCAAGACAGACATTAAAAAAAAACTGTTTTCATCAGTCTAGTGATGCAATTTTAATGGCCATAACTCTCATAGTTTCTAATTTAATAGCTTTTAACTGGCCTTTGGTACATTTTTTTTTTTGGTTTCCTGGAGTGTTTTTAATATGAAAGCTATAGTCAAATATGGACCGATTCCTATAGAATTTGATATCCTGATAATTATAATTGCTTAAAATTTAATAATAATTGCTTAAAATTTCTCTATTCTAAATTTAGTCGTCATAGCTAATACAAATGTATTCAATTTATCAGCATTAATGTGTTTCCCGGGGCAGGCTTTAACTTTAAATGTGAACCGATTTTGTCCATTTTCAATACAAAACTTTCTTAAGATATCAAAAATACTTTTGTAAAATTTTGTCATTCTAGCTCTTTTCGTTTTCGCACTTTTATCTGACGGACAGATGGACATAAACCCCCTTTTCTTTTCGTATATTTGTGTTTCCGTAAGTTTTTTATAAGGGAGCTATGGTCAAACGGTGCCCGATTGTGACAAAATATTACACACTGGCTGGCATTGACATAAGACTTTCTTGTGCTAAATTCAGTGGTTATATCTGGTATAGTTTTAGATTTATTGGCATTAAAGTGTATTTTAGATGAAATTTAGGCTGTTTTCATAAGTGTTTTGTATGGGAGCTATGGCTGAATGTAAACTGATTTTAAAGAAATTTGATATACTACCTAGGGCTTATGTAAAACTTCTATATACCAAATTTTATCATCATAGCTATTATAGTTTGTCATTCATTAGCAAATAAGCGATTAGCCCAGGCGAAGTTACACGAGAGCTATGGTCAAATGTTAACCGAATTTGCCTAATTTCAATACCAAAATTTTCCCATAAATTAAAAATGTTTTTACTAAGTTTCAGTGAGCTACCTCCTTTCGTTTAGGCGTTATCGTGATTTCAACAGACAGACAGATGGAAAGACAGACGGACATCGCTCAATCGTCTGAGAATTTTATAAGTAATCAGTATATATATATATATATATATATATATATATATATATATATATATATATATATATATATATACATATATATATATATATATATATCGCTTTTGGTTTTTGAGCCAGTATAAAGGCATATAAATGTTCACATTTTAAACATAAATTAATTCGGTTTAGTCATTTTGATCTTATCATCCATATTTTCAAATTTGACTTGTATGGGATAGGTCACGCCCACTATAGCATACTGTAAAAAATCGGTCCGCTCCACTATGACCATATTTTTTATTATACCCTTCACCACCATAGGCGGAAAGGGTATTATAAGTTTGTGCTGATGTATGTAACGCATGGAAGTATTTGTCTTAGACCCACCTTTTAGTATACCAATAGGCTTAGAATCACTTTCTGAGTCGATTTAGCGATGTCCGTCCGTCTGGCTGGACCCCCATGTAAACCTTGTAATCAAACTAAAGGTCGCAATTCTAAAGCTAATTTGATCAAATTTGGCACAGATCATTTTTTTGATAATGGGTCCATGGCTATTGAAATTCGTCAAAATTGGTCCATTATTTATGGTACCTCCAATAGGTCCCACTTCCCCGAATTGATATATTGGCCACAAATATCAATATTTTTTCATGAAATTTAAACCAAATACTGCTTATGTCAATCACTGTACCAAATTTCGTTAAAATCGGGAGTTTTAAGTTTCTGTAACAACTGTAATCAATTTGCCAATTTTCGAGAAAATCGGTCCACATTTGACCCTAGCTCTCATATAAGTCCAAATGTCGGAAGCAGCTTATATATAAACGTTTTGAGAAAATGTTTGTATGATGGCAAAATTTAGCAAATATTTGTCTTTATGCAGAAAAAATAGCACGTTTGACCTTAGTGATGAAGGGTATCGTATGGTCGGGCTTGACCGGCTTTCTTACTTATTTTTAATATATGACTTATATGGGAGGGGTCACGCCCACTTGAAATTAAAAAGAAACACCTGACCTACTTTAACCACCTTATCATACTATCAAAATTTCAGAAAAAACGGTGAGCTAGTTTCTTAGCACATTAATATCAAACTACATACAGACAGACAGACAGAACCGAACATTTTTTTATAGACATACAATTATGTAGACAGTATTATTCTGGGGCCAAGTTACCCCATTCGATATCGATCGAAAACTCAGACTTTTAAGCAAATATTGTGAAGTATAATTTAGGGATTTTCAAAATTACTTTGATGCAAAGATTTTATTGAAATTTGGTATCCATTTTGATTCGTTTTTAAAAACATCCCAGCAAAACTTTGGTAACGGCAAGTACTCTGATAACTGGTTACCTTGTAACGACTACAACATACCATCCGAATAAATAATAAGTTATTACAGAAGTACTTATTTGTAATTAAGATGGTAATTTAAACTGAATGGCCCCGGTTCAAATCCCACCAAGTGCAACAATTTTTTTTAGTTTTTTTTTTTTTATTAAGAGTCTTTTTAAATGATTTTTGAATTTTAAGAACTTAAATATTATCTTCTGTAAAAAAATTTATAAAACTAACTCACGTTAATGAAAAAATACCATCATGAGTCAATTTTGATTATGTAGGGGATGTTGAATACCAAACACGATTCTAATTGGTCTTAACTTGGTAAGCCCAACTTATCTGGGTCATCCTTCATCTCAACTGTGGACACACACCTCCTCATGGTATCACCCGGGGAGCTAGTTTAACACCCATTAATATTGTGAGTTAACATGTTCCGAGAGTTGTCCCATAAGATCGATAAAAATGGGTTAGGATTACGGGCTAGTAACCCTCTCTTGAAAAAAAAATACAATGAAGAGGATAAAATTGGAATTGAAATGTCCTACTACCTAATGTTAGAGGAGGATGTTCGAAACTTCGGTAGAAAGACCAAGTAGAGGAACATTTTTCAAAGCTTGGCCTATAAAATTGGAGAATATTCGCACAAGATCGAAATCCATGGAATTCTAAAATATGCTCGGACTTTGACCTTAACAGGTTGTAACATTTAAGTAAGTAAGAGTCAATCTTATGTAAAAACTTATACAAAAAATAACATTTAAATTGTTTAAGTTTTAAAATAATTACGAAAAATCGTATAAAAATATTTTTCCAAAAATTACAACAAAGCAAAAAAAAAAGCAGGGAAAAACAAAGTTATTTTCACATGATTTTGGATCTAAAAATAAAAATTGTTTATATTAATTATAAGCTGCTAAGTTTTCAACAGATGAAGTAGCTCAGTGGAAGAGTCTCTGCCTAGCAGTCGGAGGGTCTGGGTTCGAGCCCCATGGAATCATAAAAAAATTTTGTATTTCGTTTAAAAATATATGTTTTTAATAAAACAACAACAAATAAGTTGTTGGTGTTGTTGTTGTTGCTTTCAAATTGCTTACCCAAGTCATTACTTTTCTGCAATTGGTAAGTACTTGCCTCCAATGACATCCCCATGTTAATGTAATGACTTAAACAGCGAATGAGTAAGTAGTTCGTGTTCAATAGTTTAACTGTTTAACTCATTATTTGGTAATGAAAAGTTTTACTGGGATATAGTTCAATTAAAACTCTTTTACTATTGGTCATCTTTTGGCAAATAACTACAAAAAAATATAGTAATCTGTGTATCTTTTAAATAATTTTGATTATCCTTAAAGTATGCTATACAAGTGTCCTGAAAAATATCTAAGATTTCGATAGATATCGAATGCGGTAATTATGGCCCTAAGTGTTACTTCTCATACATATATGACAAAAAAAAAGGTTGTAACTTACATTGAAATGTTTGCTGCGAAATTTTTTTTGTAAATATATGGAGGCGTTGATACGAGTAGATATTTTTGTTTTTTTTACGTTTTCCCAAAAGGTTTCTTTTAACATCCTTGTAATTTCAAGCATTTAATGATTATGGTGTGTCATTCAACTGTTATCAGTAAAACGATAAGGTTTTGGTGTTGAATATAATTAATATCATGAAAAGTATTAAAACATGTATTCAAGCAATTTTCGCTAACACTTTTTCATTTAATTATACTTAAATTAAGCAAAAGAAAGAAAAATCTTCAATGTTAACTTTAAGAAAATATAAACTTAAAGAAAATTAAATATGTACTTAACAAAGGGAAACAAATTACTTAGTTACAAATTTCCTTTACTTAGCTTACATATCTTATTAGTTTTCCTGGAGCTATTAAATCTGTAAATCACTAGTTCTACTTTTTAAAAAAAAAGAGCAAATTCCGTTTAACTTTTTCGGTCATAATTCATTTCGAGCGACTAACCTCAAAAAAAACTATATTTTTGGTTTAAACATAAAATTCCATTTAGTAACATAATTTTCTGTTTTCGCTGTACGATTTTTCAAATCTTAATAACTAAATGCTGTATTTTCTGTAACCTCGTTTTTTTTTTTTTTAAGGAAAATTTACATAAATATGAAAATGTTTCTGGGTTATTTTCATGGTTATTAACATGAAATGCATGCACTTAATAAATTCTGTTGGTCGCTATAGTCGTTTCCTATTGCAGACAACTTTCATATGCGCTTTATTAATTTATGGTCTGAAGAATGTGTTCACTTATAAATGTTCTCTCTATTTAATTACAAAATGAATGAATGAATAAATGAATGAATGGATGAGTGAATGGAATGATTTGAATATTCTTAATGGTAAATAGTTCAGTCAAGGATATTTTTGAAGGATATTTTTAATTGTCTATAATTATACATTATAATAGTCGATTAATTTATAAGTTGTTGGCAGAATTATAAAAAAAATCTATAGCAGACTTGGATAACAATAGTCAACAGCCAAGTAATACGACAGAAATTTAAAATTTTTTCATCAACTTTTTTAAAATATTGTTATGTTTTTCCTTTAAAAACGTGAAAGGAATTTTTTTTGCAATAAACCGAAAACAAAATTAAAACACTTTATGTAGTTTTTATAAAGTTAAATTTTTATTAACTTTAGAGTTAATCACTTAAACACACTTCACAAAATTGCTTTACAAATATTCTTAGTCTGACTGTTCTATAATACGCGTCACAATTAAAACTCCTCCATAATATCAGTTCATCAGTCAGCCTTTTATCGTAGAGAAGAGAGTTTCTAGCATTTTCTGTAGATGTAAACAAAGGGCTGCTGTCGGTGATTGCACCAACAATCCCAGTCATCATTATTGTTATTTTCTGATCATATTTGACTCTTTTTCGACTGCCGCGGACTATTAAAACAATCGATTGTGCTATCATTTTCGATTCGAAAAAGACTGTGTCTTCGGGAGAAAATGGTACCCTAGCCGCGACTTCCTTGAGAGAATCTTTTATGAGCACCTTTATGAATCTTTTATAAGCCATTTTGAGTCATTTTTGACTCAATTTTGATTATTTTTTCAGCTGATTCAAAAAAAAGTAACATTGCCTTTACAATTGTACATATGTAGAGTGTGTTTATACGAATTCAGTTACCTTAGAGAGAGAGAGAGAGTAGAAAGATTAATTGTGGTGAAAAGTCTATTTTTAGAACACTGCAGAATTTCTTGTTATTTTATATATTTTTCATCTACGGCCGCGACCTGGGATCGAACTCAGGCTAAATATGACCTTATGTTTTGTAGTCGACGTGCTAACCCACTTAGCTACAGCACCCATTATCTATGCGAGTTACAAAGTATTTCAAAACCAACACCATAGGAGTAACCATTTTATAATCTAACGACAAATCGTTTTTTAGTCTTCCAAACTGGTTAAAAAAGACTCATTTGGGTGATTTTTCAAAAAATAATCTTCTAAATGCTGACTGGGATGTGTCTTACGAAAGTTCTTGCATGTTCCAATACATTCTCACATGATCAAGAACACACTCACACATACATTGTACAAATGGATTATCTGAAGTTGACAGCAACAGAGAATGAGAGGATGTAGATAAAAGAGAAAAATGTTGTCTTTACAGCAAATAAGAGAAACATGTTGCTCTGCTTCTAGAGTCTAACAGAACAACATCAACAGAAACATTCTAGAAAACTAGGGGAAAAATTATAAGTAGTGATCTTTGCAAAATGGGACGTATAACTTAAAAATTCGTGACAATATTTTTCTAATGTTTGATATTTTGTTTAAAAGGTTGTTCTAGATAGTTAACGATATCTCAAAAACGCTTCATCCAATTTTATCAGAAAGCACATCAGTAAATTGATATCAAAATTCACCTAAAAATTTGCTAGCATTAGTTTTTTGTGTGATCCACAGTTTTGAAGTTATAATCATCGCAATTTAGGAAAATTTTCTTTTTGTGCAAATTCAAAATATTGTTTATTTTTCAATCGTAAAACTATTCGTAGTTTTTCCAAATTATATGAGCCTTGTATTAAGAAAATCCATAAATAAGTAATGATTTTACAAAGAATAACATCAAAATACAAAATTTTAGCAAAAATTTTTCATGTGAAAATTTTTAGTTGAAAAAAATTAAGTAAAGTTCACAATTTACAAAATTTGTTCATGAGAATTGGACAAAGGACAAATCCTGTTGAACATTTTGGGGTACCTCCCATTGCTGTTGAAATTGGGAGAAACCATTGTTGTTGGTTCCTCCCATAAGTTTCAATACCGGAATTAGAATTTTAGAAATTCTGTTAAAAATATGGCTTATATAAATAAAAATTACTGTACCAAGTTTTGTTAAAATCGGTCCATATATTACAAATTAGGGTGGAGCGAATAACAACTTTTATTGAAATTCAAAATTTTTGGGTCATATTAGTCGCCATGTCTGTTAAGGGCTAAACAAATATTTTTAATAAAGAAAATAACCATTCATAAAAATAACTATTTTTATTAATTTTGATCGAAATTCGCTAACAAATTCATAACATTTCGTATTTTTGTCGCTAAAAATCCAAATTTTGACATTTGACCCCGATAAAAAAAAGGGTTAAGCTTACCCAATATCAAAGAAAGTTCTATTGAACAATTCTCAATGACTGGGCAATAAAATTCAGTATTAGATTTATCAAAAGAAAACTTAAATAAAATTTACTATGCATCTACTTAAATAATGTCCAAAAATTTACATTCTCGCGAACTTTTACGATTTCAAGTCTCAGGTACGGCAAAACCATAAGAGATATAAAACTGAACTTTTTTGTATTTTATTACCAGATATATCTATTTTAACATGCCGATCAAAAATTTTGAATTGTTGAATATTTTTTTAACAAAATTTTCTAAAACTTAAAAAGGGAGTTTTAAAACGGTCCTTAAAAAGTACCATTTTCCAGTATAAAATAATCTATTAAATATTAATTATATTTTAATAAATTTCAACTATTTAGTATTTATAAGTTTTTAGATAATAAGAAATATCTTATATTGTAATTTCTGTACTCTAAAGTTAATTTTTTTGCTGCATATCCTTAGGGGTGTTGAAAAGTACGCGAATTTTGTGGGGGAAATTGCACTAACTTAAAAACTACTACATGGATTTTTAGTTTTTATGAATCTAACGAAAGCTAATTTAGTTGTCTTCTACATCCAATCATTGGTTTTACCAAAAATATATCATTATTGATTGAAATTTACCAAAAACCTTAAAAACTACCATTTTTTCTCATACAAATGGGCCCTAGAAATAAATTTCCTGTGCGCCACCTCAGGACATTAACCTAGGAAAACAAAATTTTTTTTTCTGATTTAAAATGATTTTCCGGTTGACTGGCGATTGTTTGACAATGGTTTGATAATTGTTT
Source organism: Stomorhina lunata (assembly GCA_933228675.1). Taxonomy (NCBI): domain Eukaryota; kingdom Metazoa; phylum Arthropoda; class Insecta; order Diptera; family Rhiniidae; genus Stomorhina; species Stomorhina lunata. The sequence goes on along the minus strand of OW121740.1, from coordinate 42,887,002 downwards.
GAAGATTTTAATGATTTTTTTAAGGTTGTTTGATAGTTTTTAATGATTGATTGACTATTGATCGATGACTGGTTGGTGATTTTCATGATTGTTCGATAATTCCTTGATGATTGTTTGAAGATTTTTGAAAATTTTTCGACGGTTGTTTGATGAATGTTTGATGTTGTTTGATGAATGTTTGATGATGATTCTTTCATGATTGTATAACGAGTGTTTCTCATTCTCATTGATGATTGTCTGATGATTTTTCGAAGATTGTTTGAAAACTAGTGAGGATTTTTTGATGACTGTTTGACATTTATTTAACGATTGCTTGATAGTTATTTGACAATTATTTGATGATTGTTTGACAGTTGTCTGATGATTGCTAATGATTGTTTGATGATTTTTTTAAGATTGTTTTTGAACTTTTGAGAATTTTTGTTTGACGATTGTTTAACTTTAGCTTGATGGTTATTTGACAATTGTTTGATGAGTGTTTGGCAGTTGTCTAATGATTGTTGAAGTTTGTTTGATGATTTTCAGAAGATTGTTTGAAAACTTTTAAGGATTTTTTGATGGTTGTTTAACGATTGCTTGATAGTTGTTTGACAATTGTTTGAAGATTGTTTGCAAGTTGTCTGATGCTTGTTAAAGATTGTTTGACGATTTTTGATTATTTGAGGATTGTTTAATGATTGATCGATTATGGATTAACGATTGACTAATGATTGTTTGATGATAGCTGACGATTGTTGGCGACTGTTTGATGATTCTTTGATGATTATTTGTAGATTGTTTAATGATTGCATTGACGGTGTTTGACGATTGTTTTATGGTTGGGTGGTGATTGTTTTGTAATTGATTGACTATTGTTTGACGACTGTTTATTGATAATTCGACAATTGATTTTGAAGACCTATTCATGTAATGTATAATATTTATGGACTCCTAAACCATTAGACCGAATTTCTTAAAATTTTTCAATATATTTTGAGATTAACAAGGTCAGCAAAATTTTTGGAATTTCAAGTAGGCTGCCATATAGGGCTTCCATGTAGGGCATATAATGTATTCTGCAACTTTAGGTAAAAGTTTTTAGTACGCATTCGGATAAAATCAAAACATGTAAACTGATTTCATTAAATTCTTAATAAAGGTAGTTTTGCTTTATTAAAGGTAGAACCTTCAACGTAGAGCCATATTTTTCGTTAAAACAACATTATTTAGATTTGAAAAATAAATCAATTTTAAGAAAGCTAAATTTCGTTAATTAGAGTAATTTGATAAAATTTTGAGCTGGCATTTGGTTGAGATCGGTCTCTTATCTCCCGGAATTAAGATTTTGCCCAAAAGTTCAGTACATTTCTATCAAATTTATAGAAAAATAAATTGTAACAAATTTGTTAAAGTCGGTCTAAATTTGACCATAATAATTTTCTGTTAAAAGCCAGTTAAATAGTGGTATAGGGTATTATATGATCGAACTTAACTGACTATAATACATTCTCTTTTATTTTCTTTTTATTTTAAATTTAAAATAATATCTATGAATTTCAATGTTATAAACGAATATTAATTATTCTTTTTTAAGAATAAATAATAATCCTTAGAAAATGTTAGAGCAATGGTATATTCCTTTTAAAGTGATAAATGCTACAATAATTTTATTTTAAATTATTTTCTCAAGCACATTATTTCTCAAATTTAAAAGTAAAACTGTCTACATATGTTTATATTTTTTTCGCTTTAATCCTGCTAGAAGCAGAGAAAAGGACATTCACAAGAAATTCTGCAATTACAGCGATAACATTTATAATTACAATATTTTTTTTTTCATTTTATTACTTTTCAGTTTTTTAATTATCTTTGCACACAACAAATTTATCTTGTTTAAAGTGAAAATTTTTCAACAGTTATCATTACAAATTCATTGGATTTTATGGTCTTAACCCTTTAGAGTGCATGTCGGCTTTTTTTAACTTTGGCTATACTCTTCGTAAAAGTTTAATAAAAAAAATCAAATCTGGTTTAAAACACAAAAAAAACAAGGGGTTTCATTGGCCATAGAAAATATTTGTATACCCTTCACAACCGTAGGTGGAAAGGGTATTATAAGTTTGTGCTGATGTATGTAACGCATAGAAATATTTGCCTTAGACCCACCTTTTAGTATACCAATAGTTTAAGAATCACTTTCTGAGTCGATTTAGCGATGTCAGTCCGTCCGTCCGTCTGGCTGGACCCCCATGTAAACCATGTAATCAAAGTACAGGTCGCATTTCTAAAGATAATTTGATGAAATTTGACACAGATCATTTCCCTAATAGTGGGACCATGGCTATTGAAATTCCCGGAATTGGTATTTTGGCCAATTTCATAAAATTTACAGCAAATACTGCATATGTAAACCCTAATAACTGTACCAAATTTCGTTGAAATCGGTCCACATTTGACCATAGCTTCCATACAAACTCTTGTATCAAAACGCACTAAATGACACAAAAATCACTAAAACGTTCGTAAATCTAAAGATAATGAGAATTTTGAGTTGATTTTTTGCATACATACCCAGTAAAACTTTTCATTACCAAATAATGAGTTAAACAGTTAAACTATTGAACACGAACTACTTACTCATTCGCTGTTTAAGTCATTACATTAACATGGGGATGTCATTGGAGGCAAGTACTTACCAATTGCAGAAAAGTAATGACTTGGGTAAGCAATTTGAAAGCAACAACAACAACAGCAACAACTTTTTTGTTGTTGTTTTATTAAAAACATATATTTTTAAACGAAATACAAAATTTTTTTTATGATCCCATGGGGGCTCGAACCCAGACCCTCCGACTGCTAGGCAGAGACTCTTCCACTGAGCTACTTCATATGTTGAAAACTTAGCAGCTTATAATTAATATAAACAATTTTTATTTTTAGATCCAAAATCATGTGAAAATAACTTTGTTTTTCCCTGCTTTTTTTGCTTTGTTGTAATTTTTGGAAAAATATTTTTATACGATTTTTTGTAATTATTTTAAAACTTTTTTAAAATTATTTTAAAACTTAAACAATTTAAATCTTCTTTTTTGTATAAGTTTTTACATAAGATTGACTCTTACTTACTTAAATGTTACAACCTGTTAAGGTCAAAGTCCGAGCATATTTTAGAATTCCATGGATTTCGATCTTTTGCGATCTTCTCCAATTTTATAGGCCAAGCTTTGAAAAATGTTCCTCTACTTGGTCTTTCTATCGAAGTTTCGGACATCCTCCTCTAATATTAGGTAGTGGGACATTTCAATTCTAATTTTATCTTCTTCGTTGTATTTTTTTTCAAGAGAGGGTTACTAGCCCGTAATCCTAACCCATTTTTATCGATCTTATGGGACAACTCTCGGAACATGTTAACTCACAATATTAATGGGTGTTAAACTAGCTCCCCGGATGATACCATGAGGAGGTGTGTGTCCACAGTTGAGATGAAGGATGACTCAGATAAGTTGGGCTTACCAAGTTAAGACCAATTAGAATCGTGTTTGGTATTCAACATCCCCTACATAATCAAAATTGACTCATGATGGTATTTTTTCATTAACGTGAGTTAGTTTTACAAATATTTTTTGCAGAAGATAATATTTAAGTTCTTAAAATTCAAAAATCATTTAAAAAGACTCTTTTAATAAAAAAAAAAAACTAAAAAAAATTGTTGCCCTTGGTGGGATTTGAACCGGGGCCATTCAGTTTAAATTACCATCTTAATTACAAATAAGTACTTCTGTAATAACTTATTATTTATTCGGATGGTATGTTGTAGTCGTTACAAGGTAACCAGTTATCAGAGTACTTGCCATTACCAAAGTTTTGCTGGGATAATTTAAGAAAAAATAAAAACTGTAATTAGTTTGCCAAATTTCGAGATAATCCGTCTACATTTGACCTTAGCTCTCATATAAGTCCGAATGACGGAAACAGCTTAAATAAAAAAAAAGGAATTGAAGAACACAGGAAAGATTCCCAAGAACATGTCCGATTTTTAGCGCAGGTGGAACACATGCTCCAAAAAGGTATCAGAAGCAACTCTAAAATCTTTAATGGGAGGGTTTCCGAAAAAAGTCGATAATTTTGCAAAACCCGACTACTAAGTAAACATTTTAACGCTAAATGATTTTGTATAATATCCCAGCAAAACTTTTCATTACCAAATAATGAGTTAAACAGTTAAACTATTGAACACGAACTACTTACTCATTCACTGTTTAAGTCATTACATTAACATGGGGATGTCATTGGAGGCAAGTACTTACCAATTGCAGAAATGTAATGACTTGGGTAAGTAATTGGAAGACAACAACAACAACAACTTTTTTGTTGTTGTTTTATTTAAAAACATATTTTTAAACGAAATACAAATTTTTTCTTATGACCCCATGGGGGCTCGAACCCAGACCCTCCGACTGCTAGGCGGAGACTCTTCCACCGAGCTACTTCATATGTTGAAAACTTAGCAGCTTATAATTAATATAAACAATTTTTATTTTTAGATCCAAAATCATGTGACAATAACTTTGTTTTTCTCTGCTTTTTTGCTTTGTTGTAATTTTTGGAAACATATTTCTATACGATTTTTTGTAAATGTTTAATGCATTTAATAAACAAAAAAGAAGTGTTTTTTAATTATTTTAAAACTTAAACAATATAATTTATATAATATTGGCTCTTACTTACTTAAATGGCCTATAGATACAACCTATTTTCTTCGATCTTGTGCGAATATTCTTCAATTTTATAGGCCAAGTTGTGAAAATTTTTCCTCTACTTGGTCTTTCCATCCTATTTTTTATCGTTCTTATTTTACAACTCGCGGTACATGTTAGCTCACTACGTAACGTAGCTCTTTTGGTGATGTCACTAGGAGGTCAGTGTCCACAGTTGAAATAAAGGATAACCAAGATAAGTCTATGCTTACCAAGTTAAGACCAAGCAGAACCGTTGCTTGGTATCCAATAGGTATGTAGCCTACATAATCAAAATTGACTCATGATAGTATTTTTTCATTACCGTTAGTTTTCCAAAATATTTTTTACAGAAGGTAATATTTATGTTTTTAAAATTCACAAATCATTTAAAAATACATTTTTAATAAAAAAAAAATAAAAAAAATTGTTGCTCTTGGTGGGATTTGAACCCGGGCCATTCAGTTCAACTTACCATTTTAATTACAAATAAGTACTTATGTAATAACTTATTAGTTATTCGTTACAAGGTAACCAGATACCAGAGTACTTGCCGTTACCAAAGTTTTGCTGGGATGTCATTATATTTACGTATTTTGTAGAGTTTTTATATTAAAAGGTTTGATTTTTATTTATGAAAATCCAACTACAAATTTTATTTAGAGCACTCTTTATATAAGTTTTGAAAATAGTTTATATGATGGCAAAATTTAGCAAAAATTTATCTTTATACAGACAATGAACACCTTTTCCTTAGTGGTGGAGGGAATCGTATAGTCGGGCTTGACCGACTATAGCACTTTCTTAGTTGTTCTTAAGTTCGCCGTACACCGCCGAAACCCAGGTATCTGAAAATGCTGATCCACAGGATTTTCACATACCTGGGTATCAATTCCTATCCCTTTTTAACCTTCATAGGGGCATTGCAATGTACATTCGCGATGAAGTTGCGTACCAGTGCCAGCAATCATTAGGCACGCATGATAACGAATTTAGCTGTCTCTGGGTTAAATTCAGAATCAGGGCGCATCTTTTGTACTTCGGGTTTCTTTATAGAAGTCCAAACGCGGAAAGGGGCACAACTTTATCTGGCTTCGATGCCCTTTCCGATTCAATTTCGAAGATCCTCGAGAGTTGTCCGAGCAGTGAAATCGTTATTGCTGGTGATTTCAATGTTCACAACTCGTCCTGGCTTCGCCATTCGAGCCACACAACTCCTGAAGGCCAATATGTTGAGTTATTTGCAGCGCACAATCACCTTGCGCAACTGGTGAATGAGCCAACACATATTCCATGTGTTGATGGGCACCAACAAAACATCCTTGACCTTTTCCTTACTTCACACCCTGATAAGTATGAAGTAAAGGTTCTTGCACCTCTCGGAAATTCCGATCATTGTACCATTTCCGCCTCTTTTTCGCTCTCCTCACTTCGCAGCATTTCGCAAACAGCTACGAAACGTTCAATTTTTCTATACGAAAAAGGTCGTTGGGCAGAGCTCAACGAATTCTATAGGCATTTTAACTGGAAACTGTGTTTCCTCGACAGTAATGTCAATGCCTCGGCGGAAATGGTTTCTAATGTTATTAAGCTGGGAATGAAAATGTTTATCCCAGTGAAAAACATTTCGATTAAACCAAAGGTAAAAACTTGGTTTAATCAGACGTGCAAACAAGCAGTCAGATCCCGAGAGGAAGCTTTCAGAAACTGGCGCAATAACCAAAATCCAGTTACTGATTTGCAACGCAAACGTGCAAGGCGTACATGTGCCAAAGTATTAAGACGTGAAAAAGCTCTGTACGAGCAGCGTCTTCGTACTAAAATTCTTGCTGCTCCTCGGGGCAGCAAGAGTTTCTGGTCATTCGTTAAAAGAGTTAAGAATAATGCTAGTTCTTCAATTTCTTCTCTTTTAAAGAATGGTCAAACATTCACTGACCCGGTTGACAAAGCTAACCTTTTAGCTGAATTATTTGCAAGCAATTCCCGCTTGCCGGAAAGCACTCAACCTCCGCCCGAGCTCGAAAGAGTATCTGTAACTATGCCAAAGATATTCTTTCGCGCCCGTGCTGTAAAAAGGGTTTTAGCAGATCTCAACATAAACAAGTCTTCAGGGCCGGATGGCATTCCAGCACTGGTCTTGAAGCAGTGCTGTTCGACGCTTTCGCGTCCATTAGCCAACCTTTTCAGCACCTTGTACCAAGCTGGTACATTTCCTCGGTGTTGGAAGGTTGCTAATGTAACGCCAATCCCTAAAAAGGGTGAGGCTACCAACCCTGAAAATTACCGCCCAATAGCAATTTGTTCTGCACTCTCCAAAGTTTTGGAGAGTATGGTAAACCACCATCTTGTGAAATATCTGGAATCTAACAACCTACTAAGCGACCGCCAGTATGGATTTCGTAGGGGACGCTCTACGGGAGACCTGCTAGCCTTCCTTTCGGAAAAATGGTGTCATTCAATACACCGTTTTGGCGAAAGTAAAGTTGTGGCTCTGGATATTTCCAAGGCGTTTGATAGAGTGTGGCACGGAGCACTTCTATCAAAACTTATTGCTTTTGGTGTCGGTAATATCTTCTCTCGATTTATATCGAGCTTCCTCAGAGATCGCACTATAAGAGTTGTTGTAGATGGGATCTCATCAAACGAGTTCAAGCTAAATTCAGGGGTACCGCAAGGCTCCGTTCTTTCTCCTACTCTATTTCTTATCTTTATAAACGACCTTCTACGTCAAACTTCCAATCCTATCTACTCTTTTGCAGATGATAGTAACATTTGCCATTCGTATTCATTCAATCATAGACCAAACCCTTTAGAGATTGGTACTATGAGGCAAAACATGAATGAATCATTAAACCGCGATTTAGAAGCAATCTCAGAATGGGGTCGTGCGAATAGAGTCGATTTTAATGCGCGGAAAACTCAATGTTGTATGCTCACGCATAAACGCACGGCGGATCATGTTACTTCATCTGTATTAATGGGTGGTGAAAATATCGAGGAATCAGATACTCTTGATGTTCTGGGCATGAGAATTCAATGTGATGTCCGGTGGACTGAACACATTTTTCAAGTGTCGAAAGAAGCATTCAAGTGTCTCGGTTTTCTAAAACGGTGCAAGACATACTTCACTTCATCTGATCTCCTTACTATTTATACCACCTATATCCGACCGAAAATGGAATACAACTCTCATGTATGGGCCGGTGCTTCAAAGTCTATTTTGGAGCTTCTTGACCGAGTACAGGAGAGGGCGAAGGTGCTTATTGGTGACAGTAGGGTATCCAACTCTATTGATTCACTGGAGCACCGTCGCAATGTGGGTTGTGTCACACTGTTCTATCGTTACTACTTTGGAATGTGCTCTAATGAAATCAGGGAACTCGTTCCCGAAACTAGAATTTTTTTACGCAATACACGTCTATCTGTTAGAGCTCATCCCTTCGTAGTCGATTGGCCAGTAGACAGAACAACACACTACAGAGAAAATTCATTCTTTAGCCGTACAGTTCGTATGTGGAATTTACTTCCCGCAGAAATTTTTCCTGCCAGTTGCAATATAGGAAAGTTCAAATCAAATGTCCATAAACACTACTCCATCTATCCACCCTCCCATAACCTATTTTCCTAGTTCCAACACAATGCATTGCATAAGTAGGGGTCATCCCCTGAGTGCTGGTCCTAAAAAAAAAAAAAAAAAAAAAAAAAAAATATAAAGTACTGTTGTAAGTCAGTTTTTTTAATTTTTTTTCACCGCATATTGGGGTCGCCAAAATACATTTTTCGTTATATTATAGGCATTTACATTCGGATCTTAAAGTGTTATATATAGATGTTTTTGTCTCTAGGAGGTTAATATTTTGCTGTAATAGTCATTGATATCTTATGTCCGGTTATAGTATTTAATCATCAGACTTTAGTTCCTACCACTCTAATGTACCTCCCTTGTTAATTCTTTATGATTTGTTTTATTTTCGGTAGCAAAATAAAAACAAATCTTAAATAGAATTAAACTTTATTATTCCATATTTTTTCGTTTTGTCCAAATATTTTGTTTTCCCACATTCTAGCCAACCAAGTGTGGGAATTACTGCGTCAGCTTACACGTGGTATTCAAATTACCAGCCAGACAGTACGAAATCCAACACTGTGTCTGGGCTGCGTGTGAAAATATTTAAGTGCAGCATAAACAATTCCGGCTCACTTAAAATCTAAATTATACAATTCTTTTTTTTTTTTGTTCTATTTTTTATTCAAATTTTTGTTTAGTTTAAGGTTTAGTATATAAGTATGAATATTTTTGAATAAATCGTCACTTCTACTTTGAAAACCATTGAGTTAAAACCTTTCTGATCCGCCTCTCTCGGTGTACTACCTTGAGAGTATCTTAAAAATAATAAAGTTTTATTCTGGTGTACCACCAGGATAATTCAAAATAAATAACATTTTAATTCAACTTATTCTGGTGTACCACCAGAAAAGTGCAGAAGCGAGGCAAACGAGCCCCAGCAACAATCATTTGGCGACCGTGACAGGACACTTAAGAAAAGGCTGTATTCATCATGGAAAATTCAACCTACCTTCTTAGCCTACTGAAGGAAACTGGAGAAGAGATTGCCCGTATTGTAAGGAATTTCTCGAAGGATTCCAAAATTCGCAAAACCCCGACTTACTACCAGGAACGACTAGCCAAGCTTAAAACCTCATGGACTCAGTTCGAGGAGGTCGACAATAAGTTGAGGGCTTTGAAGGACGTTCCCACCTCTGATGAGTACTTCACAGAGGATTACTATACCAAAATCAAAACCATGGCATTCCAACATATAACATTAATGGAACGTGAGAGCCAAGCATTAGAACCCAAAGAGCGTCTTGATCTCCCATCACACAATAAAGATCAGCTACCAGCCACAGCCGGAGGTCACAAAGGCCTTATCAGCCGCTCTCTAGCGAAAATGGCGGCATTAGAAAGACAGTTCGATGGTCTTCAGATCAGAGGCCAGGAAAAATGTTACTATGAGGTCAAAAGGGCCACAATCACTCAGTTATGGCAACAAATAGATCAAATGAACGACCAAATAGTGGACACATATCAGTCTCCAGAAGAAGCCGGTTATGAGTCATCGCGATATGTTCGGCTAGAGAAGGAGGCTGAGTCTGCAATTATAAATCTCACAAGTGCTATTAGCCAACTTACCTCCTCAACCCCGGAAACAACAGCAAGGACCTCTTCCTTACCATTACCCACCATCACTATTACCCAATTTAACGGTGATTACATGAAGTGGCCTTCGTTTTCGGATCTGTTTACTAGAATTATTCACGAGCAACAGATGAGTGAAGTGCATAAGATGTGGTATTTAAAAACCAACGTCACTGGCGAAGCAGCAAATCTTATAAATCATCTCCCTATTACGGGAGAAAATTACAAGGCGGCGTGGCAGCTGCTAGTAAACCGTTATGAAAACAAGAGAATCATGGTAGCTACTGCCATCCAGAAGCTTCTCGATCAACCTTCCGGCGCTAATACTTTGAGCACTATCAAACGGTTGCATGACACAACAAGGGAGTGCTTAGCAGCTCTATCCAATATGGGACTTCAGACTACGTCATGGGACCCGCTTTTAATCCACCTTTTAGTTAAAAAGGTGGACAAAACTGTTTATAGCCAATATGAACAGACGATTTCAAATCCTAAGGAGCTACAAAAACTAAGCGACTTTTTAGCCTTCCTAGAAAACCACTTCCATACTCTTGAAGCTATGGGATACAAAGAGAAAACTGCTGTCAACAATCCTAAAACCTGCACGCTTACTACTCAACCTCGGCTCGACAGCCGACAATGCGTTAGTTGCAAGAGAGATCCTCACCCATTATATCGATGCAAGGAATTCATATCACTGAGCCCAAAAAACCGACTCAACCTTGTCCAGAAACAAAGGTTATGCGTAAATTGTTTTAACAATAGTCATACAACCAAACAGTGCACGATCTCAGGCCGCTGCCAAAAATGTGGAAAAAAGCACCATACGCTGGTTCACCTTGAAAAAACCCCACAAGGAAATGCGACATCCACAGAACCTGGAACATCTTCCAACCCAGCTAGTAATCAATCATCAGGCCAAGCGACCTCCCTCGTCACTACACCAGCAGTTATAGTAGAAGGCATGGCTGTGAATTCTTCTGCCCACAAGCCCTATGTTTTACTCGGCACAGCTTTGATAAAGGTTAAGGCAAATGGTTTGGAAACAGAATGCAAGGCGATTCTCGATTCAGGATCGCAAGTCAATCTAATTACCGAAAGATTAGTCACCCGACTCGGACTCCCCGCAAGGTCTGCATCAATCTCAATCAATGGCATTGGGAAAAACCAAACCAGGGTTCAACACCGAGTCAACATAACACTTGAATCTCGACTTAACAATTTTTCAGCGCGTTTGGAGGCATTCGTGTTGCCACAAATAATTGCTCCTCAACCTTCCCAACTTATTCACATTGACAACTGGCCGATTCCAAACAATATAACATTGGCAGACCCAACATTTAATCGTCCAGACAAAATTGACATCCTTTTGGGAGCAGAATATTATCACCAATTGCTCGCAATTGGACAAATCAAACTTGCTGAGGATATTCCAGTATTACAAAACACAACTTTGGGCTGGATAGTATCAGGAAAGGTATCTGGTCAACATCTGTCGGCAGCCACGTGTGGGGTCCTAACGAACGAGGATAAAATGGATGTGGCAATTGAGAGATTTTGGAATCTCGAGGAGATCGGAAGCACACAGCAAAACTTGTCGCCTCATGATGCACAATGTGAGGCACACTTTAATCAGCACCATACACGTGACAAGAATGGAAGGTTCGTAGTAAGACTCCCATTCTGTACTGAAAAGTCTGCTTTAGGAACCTCACATAGTATAGCCTTCAATCGATTTCTGTCATTGGAACGACGACTATCCAAAGATAATACCTTAAAACAACAATACACGCAATTCATGAATGAATATGAAACATTAGGGCACATGACCAAAATCAACATAGACAAAGTGGAAGGGCCTAAATACTTTATTCCCCACCACTGTATACTACGACCAGAAAGCAGCACCACCAAACTTAGGGTGGTATTTGATGCCTCCTCGAAAACATCATCAGGAAAATCTCTAAACGATATTTTGCATACCGGACCATCACTACAGAATGAACTGTTTAGTATTTTGCTGAGATTTCGAATGCCGCGTTTCGTTTTTACTACTGATATAGAAAAAATGTTTCGCCAAATATCAATCCATCCCAAGGACCGACAATACCAGATTATTCTGTGGCGAAGTAGTATCACGGAACCCATCAGCTATTTTACATTAAACACCGTCACATATGGAACCAGGCCAGCTCCATACTTAGCAACAAGATGCTTGAAGGAAATCAGCCAGCGTAACAAGGCCTATTTCCCATTAGCAGCTGGTTTTTTGGAGAAAAACTTTTATGTCGATGATGGATTAGGTGGTGCTGACAATTTAAATACAGCGCTGGAAACTCAACGCCAATTGCAACAAGTCATGGCCCAGTATGGGTTCAACTTACGAAAGTGGTGCGCCAATCATCCTCAGCTGCTTCGTAACATACCAGAAGGTGAGCAAGAAATCAGCCTCGACTTCTCCACAGAGGAAGCTGATTACACAAAAACCCTGGGACTGGCTTTGTTACCCAAAAATGATCAACTTAAGATCAAGGTCAACATAGCACCAATCAAGGCAGTAACCAAGAGAACAGTAACTTCAGATTTGGCACGTATTTTTGATCCTCTTGGACTCTTGTCCCCTGTGGTGGTCAAAGCAAAAATGTTTGTCCAGGAGCTGTGGACTCTAAACCTTTCATGGGATGAAGCGGTGCCTGCAGAATTTAACTCTCGTTGGCGTGACTTTCGAAACAATCTTAACGAGCTCGAAAACTTTCAAGTTCATCGACATATATACAAAGGCCAGGTCCCCCACAACACTCAGCTGCATGTCTTTACTGACGCTTCCGAGAAGGCATATGGAACAGCAATATACGTTAGAACATTTCTACCAAATAAAACAATCATCGTATACTTATTATGTGCAAAATCGCGTATAGCTCCTCTTAAACAGCAAACACTTCCAAGGCTGGAGTTATGTGCTGCTCAATTGGGAGCTAACTTAGCTGCAAAAGTTAAACATGATTTAGAAATGACTACAACACCAACCTTTTATTGGACTGATTCAACAATTGTGTTAACATGGATAAACTCGAGATCGTCTTCTTATCATACATTCGTGGCAAATCGGATCGCTTCTATTCAAGAAACCACCAAACCAGAGCAATGGAGACATGTGAGCTCCAAAGACAACCCAGCAGACATCATATCTAGAGGATTGAACCCACAGCAGTTACAACAAACACCCCACTGGATGTACGGGCCATTTTTCCTTCACGGTGACGAGAAACATTGGCCTTCAGACTTCCATCCAACTTCTGACTCAGCCATTATTGAGAAGAAACAAACCCATCACAATTTACTGGTATCGGCTGAGGGTGAAAATCTGTTGCACAGAATCAACCACAGAAACTCACTGAAAACGCTTCAACGAGTTGTCGGATATGTTCTAAGATTCATAAAAAATGCCAAAACCTGCAAGCAAGAGCGACAAATCAGGCCAACTCTCACTCCATTTGAGCTCCACGACGCCATTGTCATTATTGTTCGAACCACACAGCATTCGAATTTCAAGGAAGATATCCAACTGCTGCAAAAACAGAAGGAACTTAAAAGATCAAGTCCGATCAAAGGCTTATCACCATTCTTAGATGAAAATAATATAATAAGAGTTGGAGGTAGACTAGAAGAATCGCCATTGAGTTTTAATGCAAAACACCCCATGCTTTTGCCCTTTAATGATATAATAAGTCGACTAATCTTCGAGTCAGTACACAGGGAGAATAAACATTGCGGTCCCACCGCACTCCTTGCAACCATAAGACAACGATTTTGGCCTATTAAGGGAAAACACTTGGCTCGTGAAACTGTCCATAAATGCATACAGTGCGCAAGAGCAAAACCAAAACTTCTTCAACAAATTATGGGAAATTTACCAAGAACGAGAGTGACGCCTTCAAGACCCTTCATCAACGCAGGTGTTGACTATTGCGGTCCAATATGGGTGCACTTCAAAACCAGAGGGAAACGACCTCAGAAGGCGTATATTGCTGTTTTTTGTTGCTTTGCTACAAAAGCAGTTCATCTAGAACTGGTAACGGACCTCACAACCGATGCATTCATTGGAGCACTCAAGAGGTTTATAAGTCGAAGAGGGCATTGTCAGAATCTTTATAGTGATAACGCTACCAACTTCGTGGGAGCACGAAATCAACTGGAGGAGTTATCCACCGCAATATTTTCTACAGGGGCTCAAGAAACAATCCAACGGGAATGTGCAATTAAAAACATTAATTTCCATTTTATACCTCCACGATCTCCGCATTTCGGTGGACTATGGGAAGCGGCAGTAAAATCCGCTAAAGGTCTTTTGATCAAGGAAATATCAAGCGCATCCCTGACGTATGAAGAAATGGAAACCATTGTCATAGAGGTTGAAGCGATCCTGAACTCAAGGCCAATTGCACCATTACCAAATAATCCGAATGATGACGCTGCACTAACTCCTGGACATTTCTTGATTGGGGAGCCTCTCACGGCTCAAGTTGACGCGACTGCTCAAACAACATCATCAAACTTGGCAAAACGTTGGGAATTAGTGTCTCGAATTAAACATCAATTTTGGAAGCGATGGTCGCAGGAATATCTCAATGAACTCCAGCAGCGCAACAAGTGGCAAACTAAGTCTCAAAATCTGCAACTCGGCACCATAGTTGTGATTAAAGATAATTTACCTGTCATGAACTGGCGACTCGGTAAAGTAATTGAAACATTTCCTGGGCCCGACGGGTTTGTCAGGACAGCCGCGGTTAAAACCTCAACTGGTGTCATTAAGCGAGCCATCCACTTACTCGCTCCGCTCCCCTTGGAACCACCTGACGATGAAAATGGAAATAATTCTCTACACCTCAAACGAAGCCCCGAGCCCAGTGACAAAAGCAAAGATGCACCACGTCCGAAACGTGTCAACTTGACCACAACAATTATGCTCGTGATTATAGCATTGTTTCTTCCATTAGTGACATGCCAACAAATCACTTATACTCAAATTAAAAGCAATCCTGGTATACATTTTGAGCAGATTGGTAAAATTAAACCAATCCTCTCAGAGTGGAAACTTCTTATATATTTCGAACTGGCACCATTTCACAAGGAATTGCAGCTTTTAATTAACGGAACTAATTCCTTGATGAAGGCCTGCAATCACCCATACTTCAACGCTCAATGTACCGGACTGATAACCCATTTCCACAATATCCAGGATGAAATGCAGGCCGGTCTAGAAAATCTCGCTAAACGGAAAAAACGAGGGGCAATAGATATAGTCGGCAACATAGCGAATTCCTTGTTCGGTGTTCTGGATGCAAAATATGCTGAACAAATGTCCGACACAATCAACATCATTAAAAACGACGAAGCCCGACTACAAGGTCTACTGCGGAATCAAACATCCTTTCTGGACTCTACCCTTAACCTTATGAGGCAGACTGAAGCTCGGACTCAAAATAGCTTTGAAAAGGTCAACTTGAAAATCAGCAGGCTCATGAACCTCACAAACAATGACAATAACCACCGATCACAGCTCATTTTATCTCTCAGTGTCCAGTTAATTATAATTGCAGACAATTTACAAAAAATGCACACATCTATGATTAATTTGTTAGCGGACACTTATCATGGTCGAATCAGCCCTATTCTACTCACCCCAGAACAATTTTCTATTGAAGTTGCCAACATAAAAGCAAATCTTCCAACAGATCTTACACTACCAGTTGTGGATATCATCAATGTATATGGGATAGCGGCAGCTCATGCATCAATCTCGAACGAGCATATCATCTGCACCTTGTTCATTCCTTTATCAAATCCAAATGAATATGATTTGTTTTACCTTACGCCAGTTCCACAAGGAATAAACAATTCATTAATAGCTGTCATACCAACATCCAAAATGATAGCCCTTAACGCTCATCGTGATAAATATTTCACAATAGATGACAAGAAACTTCTTGACTGCAAAACACTTGAACCCAGAACCTTTTTATGCCCAAATATCCAAGCCATTCATCACAAGGGTGCACCAATATGCAGCTGCGAGATACATTTATTTAATAATGAATCAGATGCAGGCTGCACTATAGAAGTAATAACTAACAACAACGTGTGGTATCAACTGTATAAAAAGAACCAGTGGCTGGTCGCAACTCTTCAACAACTCAAATTAAGCTCAGTTTGCAACGGGAAGAGCAATTATCAGCTTTTGCAAGGCACTGGGTTACTCACGCTACCAGCAGGATGTACCATGAAAAATGAAATTATCACGATAACCAGTCATCAAACTATCACATCAACACTTCATCAATCCGATACAGCCAATAAGATGTCATTCTTCAATCCACTGCACAATGTGGACAACCTGACGAAATCTTTGATGTACCGGTCAAGTATTGAAGAAATAACTCGTTTGCAGGAAAAGGTGAAGGCACAACTACGCGAAATACCAATTACAACAAGCAGTCATGAAGTACATAGCTTGGCAGTTAGTTATTCGGGAATAGCGCTCATTTTAATAATACTTATTGTGCTACTAAGAAAATGCATATTAAAAAAAAGAGCCACCACCCATCGTGCAGACCCGCAACCTGCTCCAAGATCAACATGGGATATTTCAGAAGATCCACCAGCTTAATATTGCCTTTTAAGAATTAGATTAAGCTGCCGGAATTAATTTATGCTGTCTCAGTAATACTTACTTTCCTGCCAGTTGCAATATAGGAAAGTTCAAATCAAATGTCCATAAACACTACTCCATCTATCCACCCTCCCATAACCTATTTTCCTAGTTCCAACACAATGCATTGCATAAGTAGGGGTCATCCCCTGAGTGCTGGTCCTAAAAAAAAAAAAAAAAAAAAAAAAAAAAATATAAAGTACTGTTGTAAGTCAGTTTTTTTAATTTTTTTTCACCGCATATTGGGGTCGCCAAAATACATTTTTCGTTATATTATAGGCATTTACATTCGGATCTTAAAGTGTTATATATAGATGTTTTTGTCTCTAGGAGGTTAATATTTTGCTGTAATAGTCATTGATATCTTATGTCCGGTTATAGTATTTAATCATCAGACTTTAGTTCCTACCACTCTAATGTACCTCCCTAATATCATAAAATTTAAGCTCATAAAAAATCGTTAAACTTTTACTATGAAAGTTTTTCGATAACTTCAACCGAACTATTGAAAACTGGGGTAGCCAAAATACATTTTTCATTGTATCTTCGACATTTACAGTCAGATTTTAAAGTGTAATATATCGATGTTTTTGTCTAAAAAAGGCCAATGATTTGTGTAAATAATCATTCCCTCAAGTACAATTCTTCTAGTACTTACCCATAATATCTCAACTTATACAACAAAAATTTAATAAATTAATGTAAAGTTAAAAAATTTTAATCTATCATATCTTAAAACACCCAATTTGCTATATTTTTGACAGCTCCCGAGTTTAAACAAATGTGGTCCAAGCGTTGCTCATCGGTGATAGCTAGCCATGGCAGATTCATGTACTACATGAACAAAACGATCGGTGTTTTGTGAATGGCATTGATAAGCTGTGAAAATAATAAAGTTTAGCAAATAATGGGTGTTTTTTTTAGAGGTATAGAACTTCGAATTGAAATAAAACACAAGAAAATCGTTTTAATGTCCATCAATTTGGCTTTATTGGAAGGATAATTTTATGCCATTAATGTTTAAATATGATCTCGGGCATGTAGCCGCCGCGGCTGGCTCGAATAAAGCCAATTCTACAGGTCCAATTTTCAACTACTTATTCGAGCATATGGGGCCGTATGTTGGCAATAACGCCACGAATGTTGGCTTCCAAGTCCCCTAACGTTTCTGGTTTGTTGGCGTAGACGAGCGACATCACATATCCCCAAAGAAAATAATCCAGTGGTGTCAAATCGCACGATCTTGGTGGCCAATTGACAGGTCCATTCCGCGAAACTATGCGCTCATCGAATGTTTCCTTCAATAAATCAATTGTGACGTGCGCTGTGTGGCATGTAGCGTCGTCTTGTTGGAACCACAACTCATCCACATTCATGCCATCCAATTGGGGAACAAAATAGTCGGTTATCATGGCTCTATACCGGTCTCCATTTATGAAGAATTTCGGAAGACTCCACCAGCCCATAGAGCACACCAAACAGTCAGTTTTTGTGGATGTAATGGCGTCTCAAGGGTCTCATGTGGATTCTCTTCACTCCAAATGCGGCAATTTTGCTTGTTGACGTAGCCATTCAACCAAAAATGAGCCTCATCACTGAACAAAATTTTGCGATGAAAATCAGCATCGAGATCAATCTCATTTTCGGCCCATACGCCAAAATCACGATGCATTGCGTGGTCTCGCGGCTTTAATTCTTGCACAAGCTGGATATTGTAAGGTCGCAAGCCAAGATCTTTGCGCAAAATCTTCCATAAAGTTGATGGACAAAGCTCCAATTGCTGTGCACGGTGGCGAATCGATTCATTCGGGTCCTCTTCAACACTTTGCTCTACAGCGGCAATTGTTTCTTCGGTGCGCACTGTTCGACGTCGCTGCGGATGCGTATTATCACATAGAGTAAACGTAGTGCAAAAACGATCCATGGTTAACCGAATTAATTGCTCTGATGGACGATTATGTCGACCATTATTTTCGAAATAAATTTGCACGATTTGCAAGCGTTGTTCTTTTGTCAACCTGTTCATGATGAAATGGCAAACCAAACTAAATATTAATCACTTGACAGCTGACAAAATGGCCGCCAGTTAAAAAAGTGATGCCAACTTAAAGTTCTATACCTCAATAAAAAACACCCGATACAAAAAAAAGTATTTTTCTTGTGTTAGCCAGATATTTCTATCATCATCAGCAATTCTTTATATTCAGTGATGTACACCGAACTTTTTTTCCGAGACTCCCTAACATACATGCTTTATTTGTTAAATAATGAAATATAAATGCATAGACAAAAGACAAAAAACGACCCACCCTCGTTTTTTACTTTTGTCTCTGAATAGTGAAATTATGTAGCCAAATTATGTCACTTGAAAGTGTACAATATATATATATATATATATTTAGTCCTTTAATTCCTGGTGGAGCATAGGGCCTTAACAAATGTTTTTCATGAAGGTTTATCGGTAGTCAGCGCTTTCATCTCTCTCCATTATACACCAAACTCCCTCAGCTCGTTCTCTGTTTGTCGTCTCCATGTATTTGCAGGTCTACCAGACCTCCTGGAACCTTGAGGATTATATTCGACAGCTTGCCGAGTAATATCAGTGGCTGCTTTTCTCAGTGTGTGCTCTAGCCAACTATATTTTCTAGTGCGTATACTTGTGTGAAGAGGTTCTTGAGCTGTGCGCAACCATAGGTCTTGGAGGCATTCGTGTTGCCACAAATAATTGCTCCTCAACCTTCCCAACTTATTCACATTGACAACTGGCCGATTCCAAACAATATAACATTGGCAGACCCAACATTTAATCGTCCAGACAAAATTGACATCCTTTTGGGAGCAGAATATTATCACCAATTGCTCGCAATTGGACAAATCAAACTTGCTGAGGATATTCCAGTATTACAAAACACAACTTTGGGCTGGATAGTATCAGGAAAGGTATCTGGTCAACATCTGTCGGCAGCCACGTGTGGGGTCCTAACGAACGAGGATAAAATGGATGTGGCAATTGAGAGATTTTGGAATCTCGAGGAGATCGGAAGCACACAGCAAAACTTGTCGCCTCATGATGCACAATGTGAGGCACACTTTAATCAGCACCATACACGTGACAAGAATGGAAGGTTCGTAGTAAGACTCCCATTCTGTACTGAAAAGTCTGCTTTAGGAACCTCACATAGTATAGCCTTCAATCGATTTCTGTCATTGGAACGACGACTATCCAAAGATAATACCTTAAAACAACAATACACGCAATTCATGAATGAATATGAAACATTAGGGCACATGACCAAAATCAACATAGACAAAGTGGAAGGGCCTAAATACTTTATTCCCCACCACTGTATACTACGACCAGAAAGCAGCACCACCAAACTTAGGGTGGTATTTGATGCCTCCTCGAAAACATCATCAGGAAAATCTCTAAACGATATTTTGCATACCGGACCATCACTACAGAATGAACTGTTTAGTATTTTGCTGAGATTTCGAATGCCGCGTTTCGTTTTTACTACTGATATAGAAAAAATGTTTCGCCAAATATCAATCCATCCCAAGGACCGACAATACCAGATTATTCTGTGGCGAAGTAGTATCACGGAACCCATCAGCTATTTTACATTAAACACCGTCACATATGGAACCAGGCCAGCTCCATACTTAGCAACAAGATGCTTGAAGGAAATCAGCCAGCGTAACAAGGCCTATTTCCCATTAGCAGCTGGTTTTTTGGAGAAAAACTTTTATGTCGATGATGGATTAGGTGGTGCTGACAATTTAAATACAGCGCTGGAAACTCAACGCCAATTGCAACAAGTCATGGCCCAGTATGGGTTCAACTTACGAAAGTGGTGCGCCAATCATCCTCAGCTGCTTCGTAACATACCAGAAGGTGAGCAAGAAATCAGCCTCGACTTCTCCACAGAGGAAGCTGATTACACAAAAACCCTGGGACTGGCTTGGTTACCCAAAAATGATCAACTTAAGATCAAGGTCAACATAGCACCAATCAAGGCAGTAACCAAGAGAACAGTAACTTCAGATTTGGCACGTATTTTTGATCCTCTTGGACTCTTGTCCCCTGTGGTGGTCAAAGCAAAAATGTTTGTCCAGGAGCTGTGGACTCTAAACCTTTCATGGGATGAAGCGGTGCCTGCAGAATTTAACTCTCGTTGGCGTGACTTTCGAAACAATCTTAACGAGCTCGAAAACTTTCAAGTTCATCGACATATATACAAAGGCCAGGTCCCCCACAACACTCAGCTGCATGTCTTTACTGACGCTTCCGAGAAGGCATATGGAACAGCAATATACGTTAGAACATTTCTACCAAATAAAACAATCATCGTATACTTATTATGTGCAAAATCGCGTATAGCTCCTCTTAAACAGCAAACACTTCCAAGGCTGGAGTTATGTGCTGCTCAATTGGGAGCTAACTTAGCTGCAAAAGTTAAACATGATTTAGAAATGACTACAACACCAACCTTTTATTGGACTGATTCAACAATTGTGTTAACATGGATAAACTCGAGATCGTCTTCTTATCATACATTCGTGGCAAATCGGATCGCTTCTATTCAAGAAACCACCAAACCAGAGCAATGGAGACATGTGAGCTCCAAAGACAACCCAGCAGACATCATATCTAGAGGATTGAACCCACAGCAGTTACAACAAACACCCCACTGGATGTACGGGCCATTTTTCCTTCACGGTGACGAGAAACATTGGCCTTCAGACTTCCATCCAACTTCTGACTCAGCCATTATTGAGAAGAAACAAACCCATCACAATTTACTGGTATCGGCTGAGGGTGAAAATCTGTTGCACAGAATCAACCACAGAAACTCACTGAAAACGCTTCAACGAGTTGTCGGATATGTTCTAAGATTCATAAAAAATGCCAAAACCTGCAAGCAAGAGCGACAAATCAGGCCAACTCTCACTCCATTTGAGCTCCACGACGCCATTGTCATTATTGTTCGAACCACACAGCATTCGAATTTCAAGGAAGATATCCAACTGCTGCAAAAACAGAAGGAACTTAAAAGATCAAGTCCGATCAAAGGCTTATCACCATTCTTAGATGAAAATAATATAATAAGAGTTGGAGGTAGACTAGAAGAATCGCCATTGAGTTTTAATGCAAAACACCCCATGCTTTTGCCCTTTAATGATATAATAAGTCGACTAATCTTCGAGTCAGTACACAGGGAGAATAAACATTGCGGTCCCACCGCACTCCTTGCAACCATAAGACAACGATTTTGGCCTATTAAGGGAAAACACTTGGCTCGTGAAACTGTCCATAAATGCATACAGTGCGCAAGAGCAAAACCAAAACTTCTTCAACAAATTATGGGAAATTTACCAAGAACGAGAGTGACGCCTTCAAGACCCTTCATCAACGCAGGTGTTGACTATTGCGGTCCAATATGGGTGCACTTCAAAACCAGAGGGAAACGACCTCAGAAGGCGTATATTGCTGTTTTTTGTTGCTTTGCTACAAAAGCAGTTCATCTAGAACTGGTAACGGACCTCACAACCGATGCATTCATTGGAGCACTCAAGAGGTTTATAAGTCGAAGAGGGCATTGTCAGAATCTTTATAGTGATAACGCTACCAACTTCGTGGGAGCACGAAATCAACTGGAGGAGTTATCCACCGCAATATTTTCTACAGGGGCTCAAGAAACAATCCAACGGGAATGTGCAATTAAAAACATTAATTTCCATTTTATACCTCCACGATCTCCGCATTTCGGTGGACTATGGGAAGCGGCAGTAAAATCCGCTAAAGGTCTTTTGATCAAGGAAATATCAAGCGCATCCCTGACGTATGAAGAAATGGAAACCATTGTCATAGAGGTTGAAGCGATCCTGAACTCAAGGCCAATTGCACCATTACCAAATAATCCGAATGATGACGCTGCACTAACTCCTGGACATTTCTTGATTGGGGAGCCTCTCACGGCTCAAGTTGACGCGACTGCTCAAACAACATCATCAAACTTGGCAAAACGTTGGGAATTAGTGTCTCGAATTAAACATCAATTTTGGAAGCGATGGTCGCAGGAATATCTCAATGAACTCCAGCAGCGCAACAAGTGGCAAACTAAGTCTCAAAATCTGCAACTCGGCACCATAGTTGTGATTAAAGATAATTTACCTGTCATGAACTGGCGACTCGGTAAAGTAATTGAAACATTTCCTGGGCCCGACGGGTTTGTCAGGACAGCCGCGGTTAAAACCTCAACTGGTGTCATTAAGCGAGCCATCCACTTACTCGCTCCGCTCCCCTTGGAACCACCTGACGATGAAAATGGAAATAATTCTCTACACCTCAAACGAAGCCCCGAGCCCAGTGACAAAAGCAAAGATGCACCACGTCCGAAACGTGTCAACTTGACCACAACAATTATGCTCGTGATTATAGCATTGTTTCTTCCATTAGTGACATGCCAACAAATCACTTATACTCAAATTAAAAGCAATCCTGGTATACATTTTGAGCAGATTGGTAAAATTAAACCAATCCTCTCAGAGTGGAAACTTCTTATATATTTCGAACTGGCACCATTTCACAAGGAATTGCAGCTTTTAATTAACGGAACTAATTCCTTGATGAAGGCCTGCAATCACCCATACTTCAACGCTCAATGTACCGGACTGATAACCCATTTCCACAATATCCAGGATGAAATGCAGGCCGGTCTAGAAAATCTCGCTAAACGGAAAAAACGAGGGGCAATAGATATAGTCGGCAACATAGCGAATTCCTTGTTCGGTGTTCTGGATGCAAAATATGCTGAACAAATGTCCGACACAATCAACATCATTAAAAACGACGAAGCCCGACTACAAGGTCTACTGCGGAATCAAACATCCTTTCTGGACTCTACCCTTAACCTTATGAGGCAGACTGAAGCTCGGACTCAAAATAGCTTTGAAAAGGTCAACTTGAAAATCAGCAGGCTCATGAACCTCACAAACAATGACAATAACCACCGATCACAGCTCATTTTATCTCTCAGTGTCCAGTTAATTATAATTGCAGACAATTTACAAAAAATGCACACATCTATGATTAATTTGTTAGCGGACACTTATCATGGTCGAATCAGCCCTATTCTACTCACCCCAGAACAATTTTCTATTGAAGTTGCCAACATAAAAGCAAATCTTCCAACAGATCTTACACTACCAGTTGTGGATATCATCAATGTATATGGGATAGCGGCAGCTCATGCATCAATCTCGAACGAGCATATCATCTGCACCTTGTTCATTCCTTTATCAAATCCAAATGAATATGATTTGTTTTACCTTACGCCAGTTCCACAAGGAATAAACAATTCATTAATAGCTGTCATACCAACATCCAAAATGATAGCCCTTAACGCTCATCGTGATAAATATTTCACAATAGATGACAAGAAACTTCTTGACTGCAAAACACTTGAACCCAGAACCTTTTTATGCCCAAATATCCAAGCCATTCATCACAAGGGTGCACCAATATGCAGCTGCGAGATACATTTATTTAATAATGAATCAGATGCAGGCTGCACTATAGAAGTAATAACTAACAACAACGTGTGGTATCAACTGTATAAAAAGAACCAGTGGCTGGTCGCAACTCTTCAACAACTCAAATTAAGCTCAGTTTGCAACGGGAAGAGCAATTATCAGCTTTTGCAAGGCACTGGGTTACTCACGCTACCAGCAGGATGTACCATGAAAAATGAAATTATCACGATAACCAGTCATCAAACTATCACATCAACACTTCATCAATCCGATACAGCCAATAAGATGTCATTCTTCAATCCACTGCACAATGTGGACAACCTGACGAAATCTTTGATGTACCGGTCAAGTATTGAAGAAATAACTCGTTTGCAGGAAAAGGTGAAGGCACAACTACGCGAAATACCAATTACAACAAGCAGTCATGAAGTACATAGCTTGGCAGTTAGTTATTCGGGAATAGCGCTCATTTTAATAATACTTATTGTGCTACTAAGAAAATGCATATTAAAAAAAAGAGCCACCACCCATCGTGCAGACCCGCAACCTGCTCCAAGATCAACATGGGATATTTCAGAAGATCCACCAGCTTAATATTGCCTTTTAAGAATTAGATTAAGCTGCCGGAATTAATTTATGCTGTCTCAGTAATACTTACTTTCCTGCCAGTTGCAATATAGGAAAGTTCAAATCAAATGTCCATAAACACTACTCCATCTATCCACCCTCCCATAACCTATTTTCCTAGTTCCAACACAATGCATTGCATAAGTAGGGGTCATCCCCTGAGTGCTGGTCCTAAAAAAAAAAAAAAAAAAAAAAAAAAATATAAAGTACTGTTGTAAGTCAGTTTTTTTAATTTTTTTTCACCGCATATTGGGGTCGCCAAAATACATTTTTCGTTATATTATAGGCATTTACATTCGGATCTTAAAGTGTTATATATAGATGTTTTTGTCTCTAGGAGGTTAATATTTTGCTGTAATAGTCATTGATATCTTATGTCCGGTTATAGTATTTAATCATCAGACTTTAGTTCCTACCACTCTAATGTACCTCCCTAATATCATAAAATTTAAGCTCATAAAAAATCGTTAAACTTTTACTATGAAAGTTTTTCGATAACTTCAACCGAACTATTGAAAACTGGGGTAGCCAAAATACATTTTTCATTGTATCTTCGACATTTACAGTCAGATTTTAAAGTGTAATATATCGATGTTTTTGTCTAAAAAAGGCCAATGATTTGTGTAAATAATCATTCCCTCAAGTACAATTCTTCTAGTACTTACCCATAATATCTCAACTTATACAACAAAAATTTAATAAATTAATGTAAAGTTAAAAAATTTTAATCTATCATATCTTAAAACACCCAATTTGCTATATTTTTGACAGCTCCCGAGTTTAAACAAATGTGGTCCAAGCGTTGCTCATCGGTGATAGCTAGCCATGGCAGATTCATGTACTACATGAACAAAACGATCGGTGTTTTGTGAATGGCATTGATAAGCTGTGAAAATAATAAAGTTTAGCAAATAATGGGTGTTTTTTTTAGAGGTATAGAACTTCGAATTGAAATAAAACACAAGAAAATCGTTTTAATGTCCATCAATTTGGCTTTATTGGAAGGATAATTTTATGCCATTAATGTTTAAATATGATCTCGGGCATGTAGCCGCCGCGGCTGGCTCGAATAAAGCCAATTCTACAGGTCCAATTTTCAACTACTTATTCGAGCATATGGGGCCGTATGTTGGCAATAACGCCACGAATGTTGGCTTCCAAGTCCCCTAACGTTTCTGGTTTGTTGGCGTAGACGAGCGACATCACATATCCCCAAAGAAAATA
The DNA here is from genome assembly GCA_933228675.1 of Stomorhina lunata. Taxonomy (NCBI): domain Eukaryota; kingdom Metazoa; phylum Arthropoda; class Insecta; order Diptera; family Rhiniidae; genus Stomorhina; species Stomorhina lunata. The sequence continues at coordinate 42,860,991 of OW121740.1, read as the reverse complement.
ATCCAGTGGTGTCAAATCGCACGATCTTGGTGGCCAATTGACAGGTCCATTCCGCGAAACTATGCGCTCATCGAATGTTTCCTTCAATAAATCAATTGTGACGTGCGCTGTGTGGCATGTAGCGTCGTCTTGTTGGAACCACAACTCATCCACATTCATGCCATCCAATTGGGGAACAAAATAGTCGGTTATCATGGCTCTATACCGGTCTCCATTTATGAAGAATTTCGGAAGACTCCACCAGCCCATAGAGCACACCAAACAGTCAGTTTTTGTGGATGTAATGGCGTCTCAAGGGTCTCATGTGGATTCTCTTCACTCCAAATGCGGCAATTTTGCTTGTTGACGTAGCCATTCAACCAAAAATGAGCCTCATCACTGAACAAAATTTTGCGATGAAAATCAGCATCGAGATCAATCTCATTTTCGGCCCATACGCCAAAATCACGATGCATTGCGTGGTCTCGCGGCTTTAATTCTTGCACAAGCTGGATATTGTAAGGTCGCAAGCCAAGATCTTTGCGCAAAATCTTCCATAAAGTTGATGGACAAAGCTCCAATTGCTGTGCACGGTGGCGAATCGATTCATTCGGGTCCTCTTCAACACTTTGCTCTACAGCGGCAATTGTTTCTTCGGTGCGCACTGTTCGACGTCGCTGCGGATGCGTATTATCACATAGAGTAAACGTAGTGCAAAAACGATCCATGGTTAACCGAATTAATTGCTCTGATGGACGATTATGTCGACCATTATTTTCGAAATAAATTTGCACGATTTGCAAGCGTTGTTCTTTTGTCAACCTGTTCATGATGAAATGGCAAACCAAACTAAATATTAATCACTTGACAGCTGACAAAATGGCCGCCAGTTAAAAAAGTGATGCCAACTTAAAGTTCTATACCTCAATAAAAAACACCCGATACAAAAAAAAGTATTTTTCTTGTGTTAGCCAGATATTTCTATCATCATCAGCAATTCTTTATATTCAGTGATGTACACCGAACTTTTTTTCCGAGACTCCCTAACATACATGCTTTATTTGTTAAATAATGAAATATAAATGCATAGACAAAAGACAAAAAACGACCCACCCTCGTTTTTTACTTTTGTCTCTGAATAGTGAAATTATGTAGCCAAATTATGTCACTTGAAAGTGTACAATATATATATATATATATATTTAGTCCTTTAATTCCTGGTGGAGCATAGGGCCTTAACAAATGTTTTTCATGAAGGTTTATCGGTAGTCAGCGCTTTCATCTCTCTCCATTATACACCAAACTCCCTCAGCTCGTTCTCTGTTTGTCGTCTCCATGTATTTGCAGGTCTACCAGACCTCCTGGAACCTTGAGGATTATATTCGACAGCTTGCCGAGTAATATCAGTGGCTGCTTTTCTCAGTGTGTGCTCTAGCCAACTATATTTTCTAGTGCGTATACTTGTGTGAAGAGGTTCTTGAGCTGTGCGCAACCATAGGTCTTGATTAGAGATTGTGCAGGGCCAGAAAATTTTGAGTATACTACTAAGGCACCGATTAACAAAGGCTTGTAGACTGTTTATCTTACGGCTCGAGATATTCTAAGTATCACAGCCGTATAAGAGCACGGCTTTGACATTGGTGTTAAAAACTTTAATTTTGGTGGTGGTTGAGATATTTTGTGATCTCCAGAATTTGTTTAGAATTCCAAAAGCTTGCTTTGCTTTGCATAACCTGTTTTGGATATCTTCTTTGCTGCCTCCGCTTTTTGAAATAATACTCCCAAGGTAGAAAAGCAGAAAGTTTCGACTTCATCGATGGGTTGCCCAGCAAGATAAAATTCGGTGTCATTTAGTGATTTTATTCGCATTGACTTAGTTTTTTTGATGTTAATCTGAAGACCAGCTAGAGCAGCACGAGAGGCAAAGGTTTGAAGTTTGGATTGCATGCTAGAAAATCGGTGAGCGAACAGACAAACGTCGTCAGCGTAATAAATGTCGTCTAGTCTGTCGTGAGACCCCAGGAGATTCCATGTTGCCCAGACATCGAGTTATTCAATATAACATCAAGAACTATATTAAATAGCGGAGGGACTCCTACCCTCACACTAATTGGGTGGCTCTGACAACCTTCATGGAGAATACAGCAGAACGCGTTATTGTAGAAAGAGCTCTACAATCAGTCGTATAATCTTTTCAGGTACTCCTTTGCATCTTAAAGCTTCCCAAATAGCGCTGTGCTCTAATGTATCAAATGCACGTTTGAAATCAATAAACAGTAGGTAAAGGGGTGAACGCCATTCAACCGATTGTTCCACAATAACCCTTAGGCTATTGATGTGATCAATGCATGATTTATTTGGTCTAAAGCCAGCTTGTTTCCGTCTTAAGTGTGGTTCGACAATGGATGCTATGCGACTGTGCAGAATATGGGCTATGACTTTATTGACCATGTTAAGAAGAGTGATGCCCCTCCAGTTCGAGCAGTCATGCAAATTTCCTTTTTTTTCTGGGATTTTTATAATTAGACCTTCTCTTATGACATTTGGGAGTCTTTCGCACAAAGCTTTAAAAGCTTTGTGCATAGCATTGTGCCAGCTTTTAATAATTCGGGTGATATTCCGTCCATACCTGCAGATTTTCCAGACTTAAGGCGTTTAATTGCGGCATTTATTTCTAGAGATGTTGGTGTTGATGTATCAAACTCGTTATTTGATATATTTTTAGGATACGAGCCCGTGCAACGGGCCCAAAAGTTTTTGGTCTCATTTGTATGGGGAAAATGAGAGTATTTGCCGTTTTTACTATATTTCAACCACCACCGTTTTTTTTGAAATTTTTTTTAAGTGGGTCTGACCGGGGATCTAACATGGGACCTCTGTTATGCTAGGCGGATGACTAATCTGCTATACTACGGCGGTTTGTGATATAAAAATGCTGGCTATACGTCAGCATTTTTTTTTAAATTATGTATTTAATATGGAATGCACAATGGGTCACAAACTGAAAAAAGTCGAATTTTTTTTTTTATTTTCGAAATGAAATAACTTAAAATCCTTAACAGTTATTATAGTAAAGTAAGCATGTCTTTGCTTTGCTTTTTTAACTTATTCCAAAATGGAAAAATCAACCATATTTGAGAATAATTAAAGGAGCTATGCGGTCCAAAATATTTTTTACATCGGGCGAGGTCTAATTTGACGCCCAATGATTCACCCTATGTAAAGTAACCATAAATTAAAAATTTAGAAAGCTTGCGTCCTCTTTAACAATTCTCTCATACATACTGATGCAATCGGACTTATAGTTTAAAAGATTAATTAAAGATTTATTACCACTTTTTTTGTTTCAAACCACTGTGCAACATTTGGATTGAAATGTATGATTACGTGCAGCAGAATTATGCCACATTTAATAACACTGGGCAACAAGAGAAATTACTTTGAAGTCTAACTATTTAATTTCGATGTATTATGTTATATCTCCTTAAGTAATAGGTATAGAAACAAAATTTAAATTACGTTTTAAACAGCTATGAAAATAAACGGACAGGTGTTTGGTACTTTTTTGAAACTATGTCCGATAAGGGGTAAAAAAGGGTGAAAATAGTTTTTTTGGTACCCTTTTAACCCACTCTTATATTTTAAACTAAGGAATATAGAAAGAAACTTTGTACTGCAATCAATAGATGTGAAAGAAATATTGAATACGTATTTGGTACTTTTTTGATTTTGTGGCCAAAATGTGTAAAAAAGGGATAAACTGATAACTTAACATCTACAAAAGTAATATGAATAGTAAAATTATGTTAACTGCTTTCTAATAAAATGTACCGAATTCAATTGGTACCAAAGAAGTACCAATTATGCATATGGAACTTTTTGAAATTAGGGGATAAAAAGGGGAAAAAATTAGTAATGTTATAACTTTAAAACAAATGAATGTTTGTCTGTATGTATGTTCTTTATAGAATAGTAAACTGTGAATTTGATCATGTTATGCTCTTCAGCAAAGATGTTGCGGATAAGCCGGCGGAGGTTTTTAAGTTGGTAAACCGAATTTCCGGCAGATGGCGCCACTGAAAGTTACTAAAAATTAATTAAATCGTAAACTGTACATTTGATCATACTATGATCTTTTGCAAAGTTGTAGCGCATGAGCCGGCGAATGATTTTTAATTGGTGTGAATAATTTCCGACAGGTGGCGCTACTGAAAATTACTCAAAGTCAACTTAATCGTAAGCTGTACATATAATCATGCTATAATCTTTAGCAATGTTGTTGCACATGATCCGACGAAGGCTTTTTAGTAGGTATGAAGAAATTTCGACAGGTGGCGCCACTGAAATTTACTTAAAGTCAATTTAATCGTAAACTGTACATTTAATCATGCTATAATTTTTAGCAAAGTTATTGCGGATAATCCGACGAAGGTTTATTAATTGGAATGACCAAAGCCCGACAGGCGGCGCCACTGAAAATTACTCAAAATGAATTAAATTGTAAACTGTGCATTTGATCAGACTATAATCTTTAGCAAAGTTGTTGCGCATGAGTCGACGGAGGTTTCTGTTGGTATGACCAATTTTCAAAATTATTTAAAATGAGTTAAACTGTAACTGTATAAAATAAAATATATAAAAACTTTAAAATTTGCCTCAAAATGCTTATCATAAAGCCCCGAGCAAGGCTCGGTCAACCAGGTACTACAAAATTTAAAAGTCTATGGATACGTTTTTTTTTAAGTATTTTTTTCTAAAATTACGGATTTTCACAGTGGTCGTTCCATTGATTTTATCATATCTTGGCAATGGCTTATTTAAATTTAAATTTTAAATCGTTGAAAGAAACACCGACGGATTCGAGATAAAATTTGCTTTAAGGAGTTTTTCACATAAAAATGTAAAAAATCTTTTTTTTGTAAAGTTTAATATTTTTTTATTTTCAAAAATTTATAAAAAAAATTAAAGATTTCAAAAACTTACCACTTTTATTTCCATACAATTGCATTTTGAAGGTACCGAAAAATTTACATATTTCGACCAATTTTAATAGCAATATCGAATTGATATAGTTCAATCGGCTCATAAAGTTATTCTAAGTCGAATGTTATATATCCTATGGTGATATAGGGTGTATTAAAGAGAAATCAATTATTTTGCAAAATAAACCAGAATGAAAATTAATGTACTTTATTAAACAAAAATATATTATTAAATTGAAGACAGAATGCAAGGAAGAAAAGAAGTAAAAAGACAATAAATGGAAAATATTAACAGAATATTTAATGGCAATAAGAACATTGAAATTTGTTGTAACTCAATTGTTTAAAGATGGAAGATTAAATTTGTTATAGTTCTGTTTCTTGAAAGTACATATGAATATATTTCAGAAATAACCTCAATATAAATTCGCAGAAACTTTTAACTTATCTATTTTTAATTTTTCATCAAAGAGATCTATTACTTTTTACTTTCCATCACTTAAACGCCTACGTGACTTATTACGCTTTATTTTTGAAATCACTCACTATCACCATTAATTTAATGGCAAAAAAACCATATATTTACTTATAAAGAAAAACATTCTACAAAAATCTTAATACAATCTTAATTCTATTATTTTTTTCTTCTTCTGTTATCTTACAATGGAAAGTTTCTTTTTACTACTACACTCGCCTTAACCGCATTTAGAGTTCTAAGAAAATGTTGTGTTCGCAAAAAACAAAGTTAAAAGGATTTTCCTCTTTTTATGTGTGAAATTCAGACACAATGACACCAAAGCCTTCAGACGGAAAGATTTTCTTTTTCCTTATTCTTTGTCATAATTAATTTATTTTACTTAAGAAGTTTCAAAGGAGTTTTATGCATTTTATTTTTAGAGTTAACACTTAAAAGAGATTTCGTAGAAAAGAAGACTAAAAAAACAAAAAATAATTATAATATTAATTTAAAGGCTTACAACTCTAAAGTCCCATTCTTTTTTCTATAGAAAAATTTCGATGTTAATTGTTTTAAAAGAAAAATTTCCATACTAATTACTTTCTATAGAAAAATTTCGATATATAATTTTTCTGTAGAAAAATTTTGATATTAAATTATTCTATGGAGAAATTTCAATACTAAATTTTTCTATAGAAAAATTTCGATACTAAATTTTTTTATAGAAAAATTTCGATATTAAATTGTTCTATAGAAAAATTTCGATATTAAATTTTTCTATAGAAAAATTTCACTATTAAATTTTTCTATAGAAAAATTTCACTATTAAATTTTTCTAAAGAAAAATTTCGATATTAAATTTTTCTATAGAAAAATTTCACTATTAAATTTTTCTATAGAAAAATTTCACTATTAAATTTTTCTATAGAAAAATTTCACTATTAAATTTTTCTATAGAAAAATTCGGATATTAAATTTTTCTATAGAAAAATTCGGATATTAAATTTTTCTATAGAAAAATTCAGATATTAAATTTTTCTATAGAAAAATTTGGATATTAAATTTTTCTATAGAAAAATTTGGATATTAAATTTTTTGTATACAAAAGTTTTGATATTAAATTTTTCCATAAAAAAAATTTAATATTTTTCTATAAAAAAATTTTGATATTAAATTTTCCGTAGAAAAATGTCAATATTGATTTTTTTTAATTTTTCTTAGAAAAATATCGATATTAAATTTTTCCATAAAAAAATTCCGGTATTAAATTTCTCTTTAGAAAAATTTATTATCGAAATTTTCCTTTAGAAAAATTTAATATCGAAATTTTTGTATAGAAAAATTTAGTTTCGAAATTTTTCTATAGAAATTTTTCTATAGAATAATTTAACATCGAAATTTTCCTATAGATATTAAATTTTTCTATAGAAAAATTTTGTTAGTTTGTTATTAAATTTTTCTTTAGAAAAATTTCGATAAAAAATTTTCTATTAGAAAATTTCTATATAAAAATGTTTCTATAGAAAAATATTTATATAAAATTTTTCTATCGAAAAATTTTGATATTAAATTTTTTTATCGAAAAATTTCGACATTAAATTATTCTATAAGAAAATTTCGATATTTAATTTTTCTATAGAAATATTTCGATATTAAATTTTTCTGTAGAAAAATTTCGATACAAAATTTTTCTGCAGAAAAATTTCGATATAAAATTTTTCTGTATAAAAATTTCGATATTAAATTTTTCTGTAGAAAAATTTCGATATTAAATTTTTCTATAGAAAAATTTCGATATTAAATTTTTCTATAGAAAAATTTTGATATTAAATTTTTCTATAGAAAAATTTCGATATTAAATTTTTCTATGGAAAATTTTCGATACTAAATTTTTCTATAGAAAAATTTCGATATTAAATTTTTCTTTAGAAAAGTTTTGATATCAAAATTTTCTATAGAAAAATTTCGATATTAAATTTTTCTATGGAAACATTTCGATATTTAATTTTTCTATAAAAAGTCTCGATATTAAATTTTTCTATAGAAAAATTTCGATATTAAATTCCTTTATAAAAAAATTTCGATATTAAATTTCTCTATAGAAAAATTTCGATATAAAATTTTTCTAATATCGAAATTTTTGTATAGAAAAATTTAATTTCGAAATTTTTCCAAAGAAATTTTTCTATAGAATAATTTAACATCGAAATTTTTCTGTAGAAAAAATTTAATATTTAAATTTTTAATAGAAAAATTTCAATATTAAAAATTTTTTCTATAAATAATTTCAATCTTAATTTTTTCTATAGGAAAATTTCGATGTTAAATTATTCTATAGAAAAATTTCGAAATTAAATTTTTCTATACAAAAATTTCGATTCTAAATTTTCCTAAAGAAAAATTTCGATAATAAAAAAATATAAAATATAAAAAAAAATCGATATTAAATTTTTCTATAGAAAATTTTCGACATTGAATTTTTTCTAAAGGAAAATTCCAAAATTAAATTTTTCTATAGAAAAATTTCGATATTAAATTTTCCACAGAAAAATTTCGATATCAAATTTTTCCGTAGAAAAATTTCAATATAAAATTTTTCTGTAGAAAAATTTCAATATAAAATTTTTCTGTAGAAAAATTTCAATATAAAATTTTTGAAAGTTTCAATATTAAATTTTCCTAAAGAAAAAATTTTTATATTAAATTTTTCTATAGAAAACTTTCTATATTAAATTTTTCTGTAGAAAAATCTTGATATTTGGTTATAAAATTTTTCTATAGAAAAATTTTGTTATTTTGTTATTAAATTTTTCTTTAGAAAAATTTCGATAAAAAAATTTCTGTTAAAAAATTTCTATATAAAAATGTTTCTATAGAAAAATATTGATATAAAATTTTTCTACTGAAAAATTTTGATAATCAATTTCTCTATAGAAAATTTTAGACATTGAATTTTTTTCTAAAGAAAAATTTCGATATTAAATTTTTCTATAGAAAAATTTCGGTATTAAATTTTTCTATAGAAAAATTTAGATATTAAGTTTTTCTTTAGAAAAATTTCGATATTAAATTTTTTTTTAGAAAAATTTCGATATTAAATTTTTCTTTAGAAAAATTTTGATATTAAAAATTTTTCTATAGAAAAATTTTGATATTTAATATTTTTTAAAAAAAAATTTCGATATAAAATTTGTCTATACAAAAATTACGATATTAAATTTTTCTTAAGAAAAATTCGACACAAATTTTTTCTAAAGAAAAATATTAATTGATATTAAATTTTTCTGTAGAAAAATTTCGATATTTAATTCTTTTAAAGAAAAATTTCGTTATTAAATTTTTCTATACAAAAATTTCTATAATAAATTTTTTAGAGAAAAATTTCGATATAAAATTTTTCTATCGAAAAATTTTGATATTAAATTTTTTTTTATCGAAAAATTTCGACATTAAATTATTCTATAGAAAAATTTCGATATTTAATTTTTCTATAGAAATATTTCGATATTAAATTTTTCTGTAGAAAAATTTCGATATTAAATTTTTCTGTAGAAAAATTTCGATGCAAAATTTTTCTGTAGAAAAATTTCGATATAAAATTTTTCTGTATAAAAATTTCGATATAAAATTTTTCTGTAGAAAAATTTCGTTATTAAATTTTTCTATAGAAAAATTTCGATACTAAATTTTTCTATAGAAAAATTTCGATACTAAATTTTTCTATAAAAAAAAAAAATCTATATTAAATTTTTCTATAGAAAAATTTCGATATTAAATTTTTCTTTAATGAAATTTTGATATTAAATTTTTTTAAAGAAAAATTTCTTTATTATATTTTTCTATAGAAAAATTTCAATATTAAATTTTTCTATAGAAAATTTTCTATACTAAATTTTTCTATAGACAATTTTCGATATTAAGTTTTTCTACAGACAATTTTCGATATTAAATTTTTCTATAGAAAATTTTCGATATTAAGTTTTTCTATAGAAAAATTTCAATATAAAATTTTTCTATCGAAAAATTTTGATATTAAATTTTTTTATCGAAAAATTTGGACATTAAATTATTCTATAGAAAAATTTCGATATTTAATTTTTCTAAAGAAATATTTCGATATTAAATTTTTCTGTAGAAAAATTTCGATATTAAATTTTTCTGTAGAAAAATATCGATGCAAAATTTTTCTGTAGAAAAATTTCGATATAAAATTTTTCTGTATAAAAATTTCGATATTAAATTTTTCTGTAGAAAAATTTCGTTATTATATTTTTCTATAGAAAAATTTCGATGTTAAATTTTTCTATAGAAAAATTTCGATATTAAATTTTTCTTTAATAAAATTTTGCTATTAAATTTTTCTTTAATAAAATTTCGATATTAAATTTTTCTCTAATAAAATTTCGCTATTAAATTTTTCTTTAATAAAATTTCGATATTAAATTTTCTTTAGAATAAGTTCGATATTTAATTTTTCTAAAGGAAAATTTCGATATTAAAAATTTTTCTATAGAAAAAATTCGATATTAAATTTTTCTTTAATAAAATTTCGATACTAAATGTTTCTCTAACAAAATTTCGATATTAGATTTTTGTTTAGAATTTAAAACAATTACATTTTTTTAATTAAATTCTAAATTTATCTACTTTATATAGACATATTTTTCTTACATTTCTCGTATTAAATTTAGTTAACACACAATTGATTTTCTTTATATATTCTATGTTTTTTCCCCGATCCAACCACAAAAATTCCATTGAACATAATAAAAGACTTAATTCGGTCTATTTATATTTTCTTACCACAAAAATTGTAAATGTCAGCATATGTTGATTTTTATTCTATTTTATATCTTTAAGGGTCAGTAAGATAATAATAAACTTAAAATAGATTCGAATCCTTAGAAAAAAAAAAACAAAAAAAAGTTGTTAGTAAGTAAATAAATATGAGTTTCTATTGTATGTGATATTAAATGAAATGTATGTATTTATATTAAATACAAAATCAGTCAAGAGTAAATAATGTAAATATTTAGATAATAGGAATATTTCGAAGAAAATTTTTAAATTGCAATTTTTTATAAAATCTAAACAAGAAAGAAGATAATCTAAGCAATGATAATGAAGAACTAAGTAAATTGGGCTAAACGAGGTTTATTAAATAAAAGTGAGTTTATTTTGGAAATATATGTAAATATAAATTAAAGACCTGATTTTTTCATATTATAAGATTTACTTTTTTCTTTTTTTAAGTAATACATCTACTTAAATAATATCCAAAAATTTACTTTTTCGCGAAATTTTACGACTTTAAGTCACAGGTACGGCGAAACCATATGAGATTTCAAACTGCACTTTTTGGATTTTATAACCACAAATATCTATTTCAACATGCCGATAAAAAATTTTGAAATTTTGAATACTTTTTTAACAAAATTTTCTAAAATTTCAAAAGTGAGTTTTGAAACGGTCCTTAAAAAAAAGTACCATTTTCCAGTATAAAAAATTATGTAAATTTAATTATATAGAAAAACTATGTAAATTTTATTATAATTTTATAAATTTCAACTATTTAGTACTTATGAGTCTTAAGATGATAAGAAATGTCTTACTTTGTAATTTCTGTACTCTAAAGTTAATTTTTGCTGCATATCCTTAGGCGTGTTGAAAAGGACACGCATTTTCTGGGGCAAATTGCAATAATTTAAAAACTACTGCATGGATTTTTAGTTTTTATGACTCTAATGAAAGCTAATTTAGTTTCATTTTAAATTCAAATATTGGTTTTGCCAAACACATATCTTTGTTGGTTCAAATTTACTAAAAACTGAAAAAACTCCCATTTTTCCCATACAAATGGGTCCTAGAAATAAGTGTCCTGTGCACCACCTCAGGACATTAGACTAGGAAGACAAAATTTTTTTTCTGAGCACCTCTATAGCATCGATTCTTAACCCAGGCGTATTGAATTTCAATAAAAGTTGTTTTTCGCTCCATCCTAATATGTACCTTAGGGTGAACAAATCTTATATGGGGAGACACATTTTTCGGTATGTCGTTCGTCTGGACCTTACAAAACGATTCCTCTTTTCAAATAATGAAACTGCCAAAACTTAAGCTCAATCAAACGACTCCAAAATTTATATTATAAACATAAAGACTGTCTCGATTGAAATGAATACTTAGATTTTGGTCAATAAAATTACCCCATCCTTTACACTGATTGCTGGTGTTAAAAAAAGGCGACTGGTTACGGTTTAGAGAGTACACCAATCGCAAATTTCGTGATCTACCTACTCCCTCGAACAGTAGAGAAGATGTTCCAAAAAATCGTCATAACAGCAGCTGTCCGTTTTATTCCCGCGGGTCGGATACAGTTGATGAGACACAACATCCGAGCGGAGGCTGAAGAGCTTGTAGAGCAGCGTGACGACATTCGCGGAACCAACCCCAGCGATCCCAGAATAGAACCACTTAGCATGGAGATCAGCAAATTGGTCTGCGAGAAGATCACCTATAAACCTGTAACATGAGCTCCGGAGTCAATAAATTTTGGTCCACCGTCAAATCCCTCTAGCATCCCATGAAGCGAGATGACAGGATTTCAATAACATACGGTAGCAATACCTTGTTAGATCCTAAGAAGTGTGCGATCCATTTCGGCCGCCAATTTATAGAACACCCCGAGAGAGATATGGCTAAGGGAAGAATCATGAGGAAATTTGACGATCTCTTAGACGAAGACGTCTAGAGGCCATCAAAAATGCTAAACCATCTAAGGCACTGATGAAATTGCAATGTTGATGCTTTAAAACCTAGATGCACCGGAAGTTGAGTATTTAACTAAAGTCCTCAATTTGCAACTTACTACCCTTGTGATACCCGAGGTATGGAAGTTGGCTAGAGTATTTCCAGTTTTAAAACCTGACAAGAATATGAGCCAGGGAGAATCATACAGTCCAAGCTTCCTATTGTCATCTGTCGCAAAGACACTTGAACACTTCTTCTACTGAGGCTGATACAACATCTATCAGCTGCATATCATCAACATGGATTCCGCAAAAAACACAGCACAACTACTGCATTAACTGCCATCATCTCGCATATATGCCCTCAATCAAAAGAAGAATAATGGTAGCGCTTGACATTGCCAAAGCATTTGACATGGTCAGTCATGGAACTGTCTTTTAAAACATCAAAAGTTCAAGTCTTCCAAATTCCATTGAAAGATGGGTTGTTAACTATGTGTTGCCACAAGTCATTCGTGGAGTTTAGAAACAAGAAGTCAAAACCAACGTAGACTTAAACAAGGAGTACCACAGGGTGAAATTCTCTCACCGATCCAATTTAATTTCTACGCTTCTAAACTCCGGCATCACCCGAAGGAGTGGAATTAATAACATAAGCTGATTACTGCACAATAATGCCGATAAAATAAATCGATATCTAAGGAACGTAAACAACTTTTTCACTGCTAAAAACCTGCAGCTTTCTCTAACCCAATCATCGGCAATGGTCCTCACCACATGGACGAAGGAAGTATCGCTGCAACTGAATGTCTTAGTTGACGATATAAGAATACCGACGAAAACCAGCTCCAAAATATTGGGAGTGGCATTCGACAGCTTATACTGTTTATCTGCATATGCCACCGCCACCGCCACCATTTGCGATAAATTTCGCGGTAGGTATAAGGTCCTTACGTCGCTAGCCGGCAGAACTTGGGGAAAAGATAAAGAAACCCTACTTGCGATCTAAAAAGCAATTTTTCGGTCCATAGCAAATTATGCTTCTCCTGTGTGGTCGCCAAGTGTGAGCTAAACGCAGTGGAAAAAGCTTCTATTGCTAAGGAAGGGAGAAGTCTGCTGTGAACTACTAGAATAATACTGGCACAGCTAAGATCAGGATTTAATTCATACTGGTCCAGAATTAATCCTACAATACCCTATACCTGCCCACCTTGTACACAATGAATTCTTCTATTCATTAGATTTGGCAGACTTTCCTTCTCGCGAACTGCATTTAAAGACTGATTTTCCTATTATTGTATTTCGAAAAATTGATCCACCTTAATTGTGCAACTTAATCGAGGAGACGATCTTCACTGCAAAGTATAAGGGAACAGATATACCGATGTCACGACAATAAATAAATCTTTGATTAGCTACACGGGATTGCCGGGTCCAAGTATCTAGTTATATTACTAAGTCGTAATTTTTCATATCGTCGAAAACTTTTGGTAAAATTTTAAGTTACTCCAAAGAAATCGTTATAAACAGGAGGGTTAAATTTGTATACCCACCATCAAAAGGAATGGGGGGTATATCAAATTCTAAGACGATTGAGCGATGTCTGTCTGTCTGTTTGTCTGTCTGTCTGTCTGTCTGTCTGTCTGTCTGTCTGTCTGTCTGTCTGTCTGTCTGTCTGTCTGTCTGTCTGTCTGTCTGTCTGTCTGTCTGTCTGTCTGTCTGTCTGTCTATCTGTCTGTCTGTCTGTATGTCTGTCTGTCTGTCTGTCTGTCTGTCTGTCTGTCTGTCTGTCTGTCTGTCTGTCTGTCTGTCTGTCTGTCTGTCTGTCTGTCTGTCTGTCTGTCTGTCTGTCTGTCTGTCTGTCTGTCTGTCTGTCTGTCTGTCTGTCTGTCTGTCTGTCTGTATGTCTGTCTATCTGTCTGTCTATCTGTCTATCTGTCTATCTGTCTGTCTGTCTGTCTGTCTGTCTGTCTGTCTGTCTGTCTGTCTGTCTGACTGTCTGTATGTCTGTCTGTCTGTCTGTCTGTCTGTCTGTCTGTCTGTCTGTCTGTCTGTCTGTCTGTCTGTCTGTCTGTCTGTCTGTCTGTCTGTCTGTCTGTCTGTCTGTCTGTCTGTCTGTCTGTTTGTCTGTCTGTCTGTCTTTCTTTCTTTCTTTCTGTCTGTCTGTCTATCTGTCTGTCTGATACGGACAGATAGACGTCCGTATGTCTGTTATCGGCACGATAAAACCTTACCGAAAGGATATAGGTCACTGCAATTGACACAAATATTCTTCATTTCTTGGAAAGTTTTGGTATTGAAATCGGGCAAAATCGGTTCACGTTTGACCACAGCTCCCGTATAACCTCTTCCAGGCTAATCGCTTATTTAATAATAAATGACAAACTACTACAGCTATGATGACAAAATTTGGCATATAGAAGTTTTACATAAACACTAGCCGGCATGTAAAATTTCATCTAAATCGGTTCACATTTAGAAATAGCTTCCATATAAAAAACTTATGATAACAGCTTAAATTTCACCTAAAATACACTTAAATGCCAATAAATGATAAACTGTAATAGATTTGGCCACTCAATTTAGCACAAGGAAGTCTTATATCAATGCCAACCAGTGTGTCAAAGTTTGTTACAATCGGTCACCATTTGACCATAGCTCCCATATAAAAAACTTACGGAAACACATACAAAAAGAAAAGGGAGTTTATGTCCGTCTGTCCGTCAGATAAAAGCCCGATGGCGCCTAAACGAAAAGAGCTTGAAGGGCAAAATTTTACAAAAGTATTTACGATATCTTGAGAAAGTTGTGTAATGGACGAAATCGGTTGACATTTAGTTAGAGCTTCCATATAGCTCCGATCCGGGAAACACATTAATGCTGATAAATTGAATACATTTGTAATAGCTATGAAGACTTAATTTGGAATAGAGAAGTTTTATGCAACTATTGGTCAGTATATCAAATTTTGTAGGAATCGGTCGATATCTGACTATAACTTTCATATAAAAACCACTCCTGGAAAGCAAAAAAAGTGTAACGAAGACCAATTAAAAGCTATTAATTAAGATACTATGACAGCTATGGCCTCATAATTCTGCTTTATATTAATGCCAGCTATTGTGTAAAATTTTGTCACAATCGGTCAACATTTGGCTATAGTTCTTATATATATAACATCCTCTTTTTATATCTACAATCAAAAAGATGCAGAGGTACATTTATCATATTAAGATTGCACTATGGAAGTAAGATAGCTATCAATCAATGTCCAGACTTAATATACGGTACATTAGGAACTCCTAACAAAATATATGTTGTACTACTATCATTTGTCCTAACTACATATTAAGAGCAACAAAAAGTATTTAACAACTTATTAATGTTAAACTTTACCCGGTTATGAAATTTTGTGCAAAGTAAATACTAGGGAAACCACTTAGATACTTTTAAATGTTGAACTATAAAGCTCCTGCAACCGAATTTAGTCCAAATATTTTACCAACAATACCAACTATCGTATTTTTTTTTTTTTTTTTTTTTTGAATTTAGTCCACATTTTGAATTAGCTGCACCCTTGTAGATATATGACATATGTTTCTAAATTTAACACAACTTAATAGTGGGTATATAAGATTCGGCACAGCCGAAAATAACACTCTTACTTGCTCTATTATAAAGTCGTGATTTCTCATGTCGTCAAAACTATTGGAACAAGTGTACGTTACTCCAAAGAAATCATTTCATATAGTTATTTTTTCTAAAAACAAGATGATTCAATTTTGTTATATTCAAATACTTTGGTATTCCTCCGGTGCGTATGATTATTTCAATATTTATTAAAACAAATCACTCATACGACATGATGTAACAGCACATTCTTCAATAGATTTCCATTGTTGTAACTCACCCGCCCATATAAAATCTTTTTAACTATTAAACGTTCACGAATGTAACAAACAGGTAAACCAAAGCTTGAAAAATTAAATAAATTACATGTCAATTTGTTATAATACACCAATGCCAGGCTGTCAGTTTTGCTGGCAGTTGAATAAAAGATTTCAAATTCTTTTCTACGAAAACAATATTTTTGAACTCAATTTTTATTTTTCGTCTTCTCTTACTACTAATATTTTATACTTTTTATATAATTTTTTTGTCTAAAGATTTAACTATTTGTATTTGATTGTGAACACAAAACGTGAACAAACGCCTGCCACTAATATGGTTCACTGAATATTCTTTACAGTTGAATGGATTGAGCAAACTGCTACTTTAAGTAGCAGCTAATATTTGCTACACGACTACAAGCAAACAAACATAAATATATAAGTATGTATGAATAGTAAATGCAACTTTTGTTAGAACTCAGAGCCTTCAGTAGCTGTTGTTGGTGCCCTAAAATATTGAAGAAAAAAGCAGAAAAACTGTTTCAGAGGGTTATAAATCATTTGATAGTGGAAAAAATAAGAAATATCAAATGTCATTTATCTTCTTTAATACAATAAGTGGCTTTTTTACAAACACGTAAGAAAAATAGAAATATTGAATGGTGAAAGGGTGGCTGGGGAATAATAAGAGTTAAAAAATATGATTGAGGCTCTTGACTATTTTTTAAATAGATTTTCTTTCCTCTTTTTTGTGATATATAAATTCACTTTGAAACATTTTTTTTATAGAAAATTTTTCTATATAAACATTTTTTATATTGAAAATTTTTCTATAGAAAAATTTTTTATATTGAAAATTTTTCTATTGAAAAATTTTTTATATTGAAAAATTAAAAATTTTTCTATAGACAAATTTTTTATATTGAGAATTTTTCTATAAAAAAATTTTTTAAATTGAAAATTTTTCTATAGAAAAATTTTTCAAAATTAAAAATTTTTCTATAGAAAAATTTTTTAAAATTAAAAATTTTTATATAGAAAAATTTTTCTATATTAAAAATGTTTCCATATCAAAAATTTTTCTATAGAAAAATGTTTTCCTATTAAAAATTTTTCTATATTAAAAATTTTTCTTTATTTGGGAATTAATTATTCGAACTTTAGAATTGATTGAAAAATTAGGTTTAATCAGGCTTGAGTTCATTTAACTTTCAAATTATTAATTTTGTCAAAATTAATAATTTGAAAGTTAAATGAACTCAAGCCTGATTAAACCTAATTTTTCAATCAATTCTAAAGTTCGAATAATTAATTCCCAAATAAATAAAAGCAAAGGGCACGTTGCATTTACATACATTCATGTAATTTACTTACATACATATGTTGTTAACATTGTTACTATTCTAAAAATAGCATCAAACCAAAAAGTCTTGTTCTTCTCTACATGCCAACGGCAAGTGAAAAGATCGAGCAACACAAGTAATAGGAGAATACACAATCAATTAAACGTAGTGATGTTCGATCAAACTCAATGAGTTAAATTGATGATTATCTCTGCACTTTGACAACTCGACTGTGGTCGAGGGCGCTAAGTGCTGATGACGTCCTGTGGCGGGACAGAAATTGCAATCCACTGAGCCGCGTTCAAAAATCATTTCTTCAGTTTTTCTCCACAATTACTTTTCAAATTTTCAAAATTAATAATTTGAAAGTTAAATGAACTCAAGCCTGATTAAACCTAATTTTCCAATTAAAAATTTTTCTATAGAAAAATTTTTCTATATTAAAAATTTTTCTATAGAAAAATTTTTCTATATTAAAAATTTTTCTATAGAAAAATTTTTCTATATTAAAAATTTTTCTATAGAAAAATTTTTCTATATTAAAAATTTTTCTTTAGAAAAATTTTTCTATGTTAAAAATTTTTCTATAGAAAAATTTTTAATATAGAAAAATTTTTCTATAGAAAAATTTTTAATATAGAAAAATTTTTCTATAGAAAAATTTTTAATATAGAAAAATTTTTCTATAGAAAAATTTTTAATATAGAAAAATTTTTCTATAGAAAAATTTTTAATATAGAAAAATTTTTCTATAGAAAAATTTTTAATATAGAAAAATTTTTCTATAGAAAAATTTTTAATATAGAAAAATTTTTCTATATTAAAAGTTTTTCTATAGAAAAATTTTTCTATATTAAAAATTTTTCTATAGAAAAATTTTTCTATAGAAAAATTTTTCTATATTCAAAATTTTTCTATATTAAAAATTTTTCTATAGAAAAATTTTTCTATATTAAAAATTTTTCTATATTCAAAATTTTTCTATATTAAAAATTTTTCTATATTCAAAATTTTTCTATATTAAAAATTTTTCTATATTCAAAATTTTTCTATATTAAAAATTTTTCTATAGAAAAATTTTTCTATATTAAAAATTTTTCTATAGAAAAATTTTTCTATATTAAAAATTTTTCTATAGAAAAATTTTTCTATATTAAAAATTTTTCTATAGAAAAATTTTTCTATATTAAAAATTTTTCTATGGAAAAATTTTTCTATATTAAAAATTTTTCTATAGAAAAATTTTTCTATAGAAAAATTTTTCTATATTAAAAATTTTTCTATATTAAAAATTTTTCTATAGAAAATTTTTTCTATATGAAAAATTTTTCTATAGAAAAATTTTTCTATATTAAAAATTTTTCTATTGAAAAATTTTTCTATTGAAAAATTTTTCTATATTCAAAATTTTTTTATAGAAAAATTTATAATATAGAAAAATTTTTCTATATTATAAATTTTTCTATATTAAAAATTTTTCTATAGAAAAATTTTTTTATATTAAAAATGTTTCTATATTAAAATGTTTTTAAATTACTTATAATCCCTTCAATGTCCTGCCTCAATAACATTATATTACCCATATAAATATATATTTTCAAGTATGAAAATATAGACATTTTTCTAAGTATTTATCTTATCTCAATGATGTCTTTATATATAAAATGTCATGTGACCCTTAAGAATTGGCCAAGAAAAATGGAAAAAGGAAAAAAAACAGGCAAATAAAAGAACCATCTTTGACTACTTAAAACTTCTTACTTATACAAATAGTAGTTATTTTACAAGTATTGGTAGTAGTTTCTTATAAAAAAAATATTTATAAAAAAATCAAATGACATAAAAAACAGAAATCTTCAGAGACGATAGAGACGAAAGAAGCAAAAAGCAAGAAAAAAAGCACCAATTCAACCATAAAAGTGGCAAAACTTGTGCTGACATGAATTTGGCACGTTCATTTTTGGTTTGATTATTGACTAAGACTTCGAGAGGAAAAGCAATGAAATGGCAACAATTTTCTTTTCTACAAATTTTTCTGTGGTTCTGTTTTAAGTGACACTTAAATATTTTTATTTGTGTTTTTTTTTTCTTTTTTTTTCTCAAAAAGTTTTGAAATTCAGCCAAAATTTGTAACAAAATAAAAAACAAATTAAAGAACTTTTGACAGTTACTGGATTAAACACCAAATTGAAATGTTTAGAAAACCCATATTTTTAGGTTAAATGATTTTTTAATCAGACATTCAGAAAAAATGAAGACTAAGACAAATTTAAATTTCTATGACTTCACTTTCTCACACTTAAATTTTTTTTATAAAAATTTCCACAAATTCCATTATTTTGTTCTTTTCATTTCTTTCTTTCACAAAATACCTCCACATTATTTTCCTGCTTTTACAAAATTTATTCAATTCTGTTAAATGTATTTCTTGTTATTTGTGCATAATTTAATAATGGCACCCCATCACTTGAGAGACGAACCTTAAATTGAGTTATTGATTTACACATTTGCGCATTTCCACGTTTCTAAGGCACTTATGCTAAATTATGCATAAATCGGTCGCGATTATAAATGTGAGAACATTAGCAGAAGCAAATTGAAATAAACGGGATGTAAATGTAAATGGAAAATTGTAAAATGCGAACAAAGGATGTAAAACTTATAGACTTCTAGAAATTATATAGGAAATTTCTTGATAATAAGAGGAAAGACTTAGTAGGTTGCATGCCATTTTGTCATTAGCACTTACAAATGCACAGTAGGATGGAAAAAATCCCATTTTTTTCCCATACAAATAGGTCCTAGAATTAAATGTCCTGTGCGTCACCTCAAGACATTGACCTTTGTTAGGAGTTCCTAATGGATCTATCGTGTATAAAGTCTGGTCCTAACATTGATTGATAGCTATCTAATTTCGTAGATGCAATCTTAATATACTCGTACTGAATGTACCTCCAAATCTTTTTGATTGTAGATATAAAAAGGGGATGTTATATATATAAGAACCACAGCCAAATGTTGACCGATTGTTACAAAATTTTATACACTGGCTGGTATTAATATAAAGTTTAGTTGTGTGTATTTAGTGGCCATAGCTGACATAGTTTATAATTTAATAGCTTTTAACTGGCGTTTGTGTCATTTTAGTGGTTACCGTAAGCGGTTTTTATATGAAAGCTATGGTCAAAAATGGACCGATTCCTATAAAATTTGACATACTGACTGAAAGTTGCATAAAACTTCTCTGTTCTAAATTTAGTAGTCATAGATTTTACAATTTTATTTAATTTATCAGTATAAAAGTGATTCCAGGGGCAGGGTTGTATGGGAGCTCTAATTAAAGGTGAACCGATTTTACCCCTTTTCAGCACACAATTTTTATAACATATCGAAAATACTTTTGCTAAATTTTGTCTCTCTAGCTCTTGTAGTTAAGGAACTATCGCGCTTTTCTCTGACGGAAAGACGGACACAAAACGTATTTTCTTTTGTATTTTTGTATTTCCGTAAGGTTTTTATATGGGAGCTATTGTCAAATGGTGACCGATTGTGACAAATTTTGCACACTCATTGGCATTAACATAAGACCTCCTCGTGCTGAATTTACTGGTTATATCTGCTATATTTTAAGATTTATTGGCATTTAAGTGCATTTTAGGTGAAATTTTGGCTATTTTCGTAAGATTTTTGTATGGGAGCTATCACTAAATGTGAACCGATTTTGATGAAATTTTATATGCTACCTAGGGCTTATACAAAACTTCTATATACAAAATTTTATCATCATACCTATTATAGTTTGTTATTTATTAGCAAACAAGCGATTAGCGTAGGCGAGGTTATACGGGAGCTATGGTCAAATGTTAACCGATTTACCAATTTCAATACGATTTTCTCAGAGATGAAGAATGTTTTTACTAAGTTTCAGTGAGCTAGCTCCTTTCGTTTAGGCGTTATCGTGATTTCAACAGATAGGAGGAGGGACAGACAGACAGATAGGCAGACAGACCGACGAACAGACAGACAGACTCACATACAGACAGACAGACAGACAGACAGACAGACAGACAGACAGACAGACAGACTCACATACAGACAGACAGACAGACACAGACACAGACACAGACACAGACACAGACAGACAGACAGACACAGACACAGACACAGACAGACAGACAGACAGACAGACAGACAGACAGACAGACAGACAGACAGACAGACAGAAAGACACAGACAGACAGACAGACAGACAGACAGACTCACATACAGACAGACCGACGAACAGACAGACAGACAGACTCACATACAGACAGACAGACAGACACAGACACAGACACAGACACAGACACAGACACAGACAGACAGACAGACAGACAGACAGACAGACAGACAGACAGACACAGACACAGACACAGACACAGACACAGACACAGACACAGACACAGACAGACAGACAGACAGACAGACAGACAGACAAACAGACACAGACAGACAGACAGACACAGACAGACAGACAGACAGACAGACAGACAGACAGGCAGACAGACAGACAGACAGACAGACAGACAGACAGACAGACAGACAGACAGACAGACAGACAGACAGACAGACAGACAGACAGACAGACAGACAGACAGACAGACAGACAGACAGACAGACAGACAGACAGACAGACAGACAGACAGACAGACAGACAGACAGACAGACAGACAGACAGACAGGCAGACAGACAGACAGACAGACAGACAGACAGACAGACAGACAGACAGACAGACAGACAGACAGACAGACAGACAGACAGACAAACAGACAAACAGACAGACAGACAGAGTATTAGTAACACCAAATGTACTTATTTACCATTATATCTTTTGTTTTATGATGTTTTATGAGTGTTAACCAATGAAATTTAAGTTATAAAAAGTATTGTAAAAATAATGCGTGCAATAGTTGTCCTATATTTAAAAAAATGCCTGCAAAATAAACTTCGAAAGGCGTTATAGAATTTGCATATTTTCATCACTATAAGGGCAAAGCCGCCAGGGAAATCGCTAAAATGTTCTGCCGTATGGTTACTACATCATATCCCGTGCTAAAAGTGGAGGAATATTGGAATTAAAAGGGTAACAATTCAGTCCAAAATATCAAACAATACAAATTTAAAGTAAAATTATTAAAGCCTTCTAGGAAAAGCGGCACTCCAGCACTAGGGGCTTAAGTCCGAAGTGAAAAATGGTCATGGGCTAAGTGTAGCCCAAGGAGTAATCCGAAATATACGGGTAAAATATTCCCAATGTTAACAAAAAAATATTCCCAATGTTCACAGAAATAATAGTGTCATGGCAACAATGTTCTAGATTATATTTTTTTTGTTCCCTCGAACCATGTATTTTGTTGCTATAAATAGGATTTTGATTTGTTATACCCTTCACCACCATAGGTGGAAAGGGTATTATAAGTTTGTGCTGATGTTTGTAACGCATAGAAATATTTGTCTTAGACCCACCTTTTAGTATACCAATAGGCTTAGAATCACTTTCTGAGTCGATTTAGCGATGTCCGTCCGTCCGTCCGTCTGGCTGGCTGGCTGGACCCCCATGTAAACCTTGTAATCAAACTACAGGTCGCAATTCTAAAGATAATTTGATGAAATTTGGCATAGATAATTTTTTTGACAATGGGACCATGGCTATTGAAATTGGTCAAAATCGGTCCATTATTTATGGTACCTCCCATAGGTCCAACTTCCCGGAATTGATATATTGGCCACAAATATCAATATTTTTTCATGAAATTTAACATAGATACTGCTTATGTAAATTTAAATCACTGTATCAAATTTCGTTGAAATCGGTCCACATTTGACCATAGCTCCCATACAAACTCTTCTTTAAAAACGCATTTAATGAGACAAAAAATCACTAAAACGCTCGTAAATCTAAAGATAATGAAATTTTTGAGTTTATTTTTCGCATACATAATTTTTGTAACAACTGTAGTCAACTTGCCAAGTTTCAAGATAATCGGTCCACATTTGACTCTAGCTCTCATATAAGTGCAAATGACGGAAACAGGTTGAATATATAAGTTTTGAGAAAATGTTTGTATGATGGCAAAATTTAGCAAATATTTGTCTTTATACAGGAAAAATAACACCTTTGACCTTAGTGGTGAAGGGTATCGTATGGTCGGCTTGACCGAATATAGCGCTTTCTTACTTGTTTTTTGCCTATTTTGTTTTAGTCTTCTCTTTAACAAAGCGGCACCAACCAACTCTGTTAACATCCAAATTCTAAGTGAATGGTTTGAATACTCATTTTTACGATGTTTATTTACACTCGTGGTATTTACGAAAATTAAAAAAATTCGTTGGCTACTGGTGGCATGGGCTGCCAACTCCTGATCATGACAGAACATTTGATAATTATAAGGAATACAAATTAGACTATCAAAAGTTTGCGACTATTGATTGTTGAAGTTTTGATGAAGATGAGGGGGCTAAGAAGTACATAAAATTAACCTGCCCTGTCGTACAGTAGAATCCTAACTCTGGATTCCGATTTCTTTGGAGATTTATGTGATCTTCCTGGCCCTGATTTTGGTCGATTTAAGAGCTTTTTAAAGAAATCTGAATGTCTCAATACGGGGAGATGTTTTTCGTGTTAACATAATGACTTCAGGATTAGACTGATACACTTACCCAACCTTTCACAAATCATAATTTAAATTAATTTAATTTAAAAGATTTTTATATAAATACTTACCTTTTATACATTTTTAAATAAATTCCTTTTAAAAAAACATTTCAAAAATTTACTTTAAATGCATTTTTTTGTATTTATTTAGTTTTTTTCTTTAATATTTTCTTATACTAATATTATTTATCTATCAATTACATTTATGATTTATAGTTTTTTTTGGGTTTTTACTTTAAAATTTATGAAAAATATATTCAGAATATTTAGGGGGGTCTTCACATTATGCTCGTTTTAAATATCTCAATCTTTAGCAAATTATTTATATTTAGTAATAAGTATTTCCTATTCGTTATATAAGTTTAAGTTAATATATATTTTTTATTGTTCCTTCACAAGATTCAACAATATCTAGTTGGAATAGTCATCGATAAATGTATCGATTATATAGCGTTTTACTTCATTAATGGAAGTCCGTTTCTCAGAGCACTGAAAGCGTTCTTGATGTTCGGGTAGGATGAGCAGTTGTTGGAGTTCGCCCTAAAGGTAGCAAAGAAGGGAAAATAAAAGTGTATACAAATTTAAGTTTATACTGTTTTGAAAGCTTCTTTTGTTAATTTCTTTTATAAAATGTTCTATTGATTTTAACTATTGTATTATTTACTTACATTGAATCCCCTACCAATTTCCACATCCGCTGCAAGAGGCAGTGAAAATAAACGTTTTGACACAACAAAACTATTTGTCCAGGAACAATCAACGTGTATTGATATAAAATCACCATTTTGTATGCTGTCAAATGCAAGTAAATAAATTGAAAATTTTTATTAAATTCTGGAACACAAAAGCTTTTTGTTATAAAGTTGTTAACAAAAGTCTATTTAATGTACTTGTCATAAAAAATAAATCATAATTACTATTTAAACTAAAAACCATTTGCTTTTTAAAATTATTATGAATTAAAAAAAAATCAATAAATAACTGCAAATTTTTACCGAAATTAACAAACTTTAATTAAAACAAGTAAGAAAGTGCTATAGTCGGTCAGGCCCGACCATACGATACCCTTCACCACTAAGGTCAAAAGTGTTATTTTTCCTGTATAAAGACAAATATTTGCAAATTTTGCCATCATACAAACATTTCCTCAAAACTAATATATTTAAGCTGCTTCCGACATTTGGACTTATATGAGAGCTAGGGTCAAATGTGGACCGATTATCTCGAAATTTGGCAAATTGATTACAGTTGTTACAAAAATTATGTATGCAAAAAATAAACTTAAAATTCCATTATCTTCAGATTTACGAGCGTTTTAGTGATTTTTGTCTTATTTAGTGGGTTTTTAAAGAAAATTTTGTATGGGAGCTATGGTCAAATGTGGACCGATTTTAACAAAATTTGGTACAGTGATTTAGGTTTACATAAGCAGTAAATTAATTTCAATTTCGTGAAAAAATATTGATATTTGTGGCCAATAAATAAATTCCGGGAATTGGGACCTATATCAGGTACCATAAATTATGGACCGATTTTGACTAATTTCAATAGCCATGGTCCCATTATCAAAAAAAATTACACTGCTCTGCAAAAATTCATTTTTTGTCTTTCCTTTTAATAAAACTGTGCGGACTATATGGATCCGTTGTCGGTTTTTTTCCATCAGATCTGGATTTTTTTTTATGGACGTGGCAAATTTTTCCCCTTAAATTAGTCAGGTACGGAGACCTATTTCATCCTAACTCGAGATCGACTCATCCGATCAAAAATCATCAAAATTGAAACACTTGAAGATGCATAACAAAATTTCATTTGTTTTAGTCTCATATAATTTTTCTGTATCTCTTATCGTTTTGGAGTTATTTAGAAATTAATGGCGAAAATTTTTTTTTCGTGCGAAATTCGTAATTTTTTTCAGGTTAAAAATGTAATTAAAAAAAAAAGATAAAGTAAAATTTTAACATTTTAAATATTTTTCTAAGAGCTACATATCTTTAGAATAAAATAAAAATGGAGAACATTTTTTTTTCGTGCAAAATTCGTAATTTTTTTCAGGTTAAAAATTTAATTAAAAAAATCGGTTTAAAAATGTAAATTTTATTACCAATTTACCGCAGATACCCAATATTGCAATGCAACTAACCTTACATATGACCATAAGATTTCATTAGGTAATGAAGCTAAAATACAACGGTATTTTTTATAAAAAATGGTAAATTGGTAATAAAATTCATATTTTTAAACCGATTTTTGCACGAAAAAAAAAATGTTCTCCATTAATTTCTAAATAACTCCAAAACGATAAGAGATACAGACAAATTAAATTAGACTAAAATAAATGCAATTTTATTATGCATCTTTAAGTATTTTAATTTTGAAAATCGGATGAGTCGTTCTCGAGTTAGGACGAAATAGGTCTCCGTACCTGACTAATTTAAGGGGAAAATTTTGCCACGCCCATAAAAAAATCCAGACCTGATGGAAAAAAACCGACAACGGATCTGAATTTAGCGCATCAAAATCCATGTAGTCCACATAGTTTTATTAAAAGGAGGATTTGGCTGCAGAGCAGTGTTATCTGTGCCAAATTTCATCAAATTATCTTTAGAATTGCGACCTGTAGTTTTATTACAAGGTTTACATGGGGGTCCAGCCAGCCAGCCAGACGGACGGACGGACGGACGAACGGACATTGCTAAATCGACTCAGAAAGTGATTCTAAGCCTAGTGGTAAGCTAAAAGGTGGGTCTAAGACAAATATTTCCATGCGTTACATAAATCTGCACAAACTTATAATACCCTTTCCACCTATGGTGGTGAAGGGTATAATTAAAACCAAGAATATCTATTTGAGAAAATAGTGGGGAAATAGCTTAAACTGAAACATAACTTTCCAAATTTAATTATTTATGTAGTCCTTTAGACTCTTAATCCAGGTCGGCCATTATTTGCGTGACAGGGGAAAACAACAATTAACATAAAAACTATACTCGTACTAAAAAAATTCATACTACAATATGTGCTCATTCTCTCTTTTAGATTTAGAACAATTATTTAACAAGTAAGAGTGTTATATTCGGCTGTGCCGAATCTTATATACCCTCCATCAAGTTGTGTTAAATTTAGAAACATATCTCATATATATACGAGGGAGCAGCAAATTCAAAACGTGGACCAAATTGGAAAAAAGTTGTTACGCTAGTTGTCATTGTTGGTAAAATATTTGGAATAACTTCGGTTGCAGTAGCTTTATAGTTCAACATTCAAAAGTATGTAAGTGGTTTCCCTAGTATTTATTTACTTTGAACAAAATTCGTTATCACAACCGGGTATGGTTTTACATTAATAAGTTGTTAAATACTTTTCCTTTAGCTTAACATTTAGTTAGGATAAAGAAGTTGATAGTAATACGACTGGTCCATATATTTTGTAAGGAGGTCCTAATGCATCTACCATATACAAATCTTAATATGCTGCTTGTACCTCCGAATCTTTTTAATTGTAGATATAAAAAGGGGATGTAATATATATATAAGAATTATAGCCAAATGTTGACCGATTGTAACAAAACTTTACACACTGGTTGGTATTTATGTAAAGCTTATTTTTGCAAAATTTAGTGGCAATAGCTATCACAGTTTCTAATTTAATAGCTTTTAACTGGTCCTTGCTAAATATTTTTTGGTTTCCGGGAGTGTATTTTATATGAGAGTTATAGTCAAATATGGACCGATTCCTATAAAATTTGATATACTGACCAATAGTTGTATAAAACTTCTCTATACTAAATTTAGTCGCCATAGCTATTACAATTGTATTCAATTTATCAGCATTCATGTGTTTCCCGGGGCGGGGTTATATGGGAGCTCTAACTAAATGTGAACCGATTTTGCCCATTTTCAGTATACAACTTTTGTTACATATCAGAAATACTTTTGTAAAATTTTGTCTCTCTAGCTTTTATAGTTAAGGAGCTGTCGCGCTTTTATCTAACGGACATAAACCCCCTTTTCTTTTTGTATTTTTGTGTTTCCGTAAGTTTTTTATACGGGAGCTAGGTCAAATGGTGACCGATTGTGACAAAATTTTGCACACTGGCTGGTATTCACATAAGACTTCCTTTTGCAAAATTTTGTTGCTGTAGCCCTTTCAGTTAAGGCGCTATCGCGCTTTTATCTAACGGACAGACAGACATAAACCCCCTTTTCTTTTTGTATTTTTGTGTTTCCGTAAGTTTTTTATATGGGAGCTATGGTCAAATGGTGACCGATTGTGACAAAATTTTGCACACTGGCTGGTATTTACATAAGACTTATTTGTGCTAAATTTGGTGGTCAAAGCTACTACAGTTTATCATTTATTGGCATTTAAGTGAATTTCAGGATGAATTTAGGCTGTTTCCGTATGTTTTTTATATGGGAGCTATGGTTAAATGTGAACCGATTTCGATGAAATTTTACATGCTGCCTAGTGCTTATGGAAAACTTCTAGATACCAAATTTTGTCATCATAGCTATTATAATTTGTCAGTTATTAGCAAATAAGCGACTAGCCCAGACGAGGTTATACGGGAGCTATGGTCAAATGTTAACCGATTTTGCCCAATTTCAATACCAAAATTTTCTCATAAATGAGGAATGCTTTTGCTAAGTTTCAGTGAGCTAGCTCTTTTCGTTTAGGCGTTATCGTGATTTCAACAGACAGACAGACAGACAGACGGACAGACAGACGGACATCGCTCAATCGTCTTAGAATTTTATAAGGATTCAGAATATATATCGTTTTTGATTTTTGAGCCAATATTAAGGAAATTACAAACGGAATGACAATCTCAATATACCCCCCATTCTTTTTGATGGTGGGTATAAAAACGCTCTCCAATTGGTCAACCTTGCTCTTAGTCAATATTAGAGGAATAACAAAAATTTACAATCCATTTGGCCAATGTTACTCTAAACCAATGATAGGCAGCCCATACCACCAGGAGCCGAAGACTTTTTGTAATTTTCATTAATATCACGATCACTAATGAAACTCGTGAAAATGAGTATTAAAATCATTTAGTTGTGATTTGGATGTTAACAGAGTTAGTTTTTGCCGATTTGTTGAAGAAAAGACAAATACAAAATAGGCAAGAAGCAAATCATAATCCAATTATAGCAACAAAATACATGGTTCGAGAGAACAAAGAAATATAATTTAGAACATTGTTGCCACGACACTATTATTTTTGTAAATATTGGCAATATTTTGGGATTACTTTTTAAAATATAAATAAATTTTTATATAGAAAAATTTTTAATAAAAGTATTTTTCTTTGGAAAATTGTTCGATAAAAATATCAAAAAATTTGCTATTCTCTTGGTTTCTATAGAAAATTTTTTGATAACAAAATTTTCTATAGAAAAATTTTTAATAAAAAAAATGTTCATTAAAAAGTTGTACTGTAGTGCATTGCACTAAGATCCCAATTTATTACAACTATTTATTATTGTAATAAATAGTTTTTTGATAAAAACCAAAAAATTTTGACGGAGAAACTTGTTGGCGACTAAGACAAAAATACTTTAAAGGGGGGTTCAAAAAAAAAGATTTAAATAAACAAAAGTTTATTTAAAAACTTGGCACAGGTGCAACCTAATATTTTTCTATATAAAAATTTTTACATTTATTTATTAATGTAACAGATCAATTTTTAAATTGATCTGTTACATTAATAAATAAATGTAACAGGTTTGGGATCAAATGCAAATACACTTCTTTTTGAATAATATTTACATCCCGACTATTTTGTTATTTTTTGAGAAAAACATTTTCTATTGAAAAATTTCTGATAAAAAAAATTTCTATAGAAAAATATTTGATAAAAAATTTTCTATAGAAAAATTTTTGAAAAAAAATTTTCTATAGCAAAATTTTGATAAAAAAGTTTTCTATAGAAAAATTTTTGATAAAAAATTTTCTATAGAAAAATTTTGATAGAAAAATTTTCTATAAAAAAATTTTTGATAAAAAAATTTTCTATATAAAAATTTTTGATAAAAAAATTTTCTATAGCAAAATTTTGATAAAAAAAATTTCTATAGAAAAATTTTTGATAAAAAAATTTTCTATAGAAACTTTGTTCGATAAAAAAAATTTTCTATAGAAAAATTTTTGATAGAAAAATTTTCTATAGAAAAATTTTTGATAGAAAAATTTTCTTTAGAAAAATTTTTGATAGAAAAATTTTCTATAGAAAATTTTTGATAGAAAATTTTCTGTAGAAAAATTTTTGACAAAAAAATTTTCTATAGAAAAATTTTTGATAAAAAAAATTTCTATAGAAAAATTTTTAATCAAAAAATTTTTTTCTAGAAAAATTTTTGATAAAAAAATTTTCTATAGAAAAATTTTTGATAAAAAAAATTTCTATACAAAAATTTTTGATAAAAAAATTTTCTATAGAAAAATTTTTGATAAAAAAAATTTCAAATAATAAAAAATAAATGATAAAAAAATTTTCTATAGAAAAATTTTCGATAAAAAAATTTTCTATAGAAAAATTTTTGATAAAAAAATTTTGTATAGAAAAATTTTTGATAAAAAAATTTTGTGTAGAAAAATGTTTGATAAAAAAAATTTCTATAGAAAAATTTTTGATAAAAAAATTTTTTATAGAAAAATTTTTGATAAAAAAATTTTTATCAAAAATTTTTCTATAGAAAAATTTTTGATAAACAAAATTTCTATGGAAAATTTTTGATAGGAAATTTTCTATAGAAAAATTTTTGATAAAAAATTTTGTATAGAAAAGTTTTTGATAAAAAAATTTTCTATAGAAAAATTTTTGATAAAAAAAATTTCTATAGAAAAATTTTTTATAAAAAAAATTTCTATAGCAAAATTTTGATAAAAAAAAATTTTCTATTGAAAAAATTTTGATAAAAAAATTTTCTATAGAAAAATTTTTGATAAAAAAATTTTCTATAGAAAAATTTTTGATTAAAAAATTTTCTATAGAAAAATTTTTGCTAAAAAAATTTTCTATTGAAAAATTTTTGATAAAAAAATTTTTAATATTTTTTATATTTTTTATAGAAAAATTTTTGATAAAAAAAATTTCTATAGAAAAATTTTTGATAAACAAAATTTCTATAGAAAATTTTTGATAAAAAATTGTCTATAGTTTTTGATAAAAAAATTTTCTATAGAAAAATTTTTGATAAAAAACTTTTCTGTAGAAACATTTTTGATAAAAAAATTTTCTGTAGAAACATTTTTGATAAAAAAATTTTCTGTAGAAAAATTTTTGATAAAAAAATTTTCTATAGAAAAATTTTTGATAAAAAAATTTTCTATAGAAAAATTTTTGATAAAAAAATTTTCTATAGAAAAATTTTTGATAAAAAAATTTTCTATAGAAAAATTTTTGATAAAAAAATTTTCTATAGAAAAATTTTTGATAAAAAAATTTTCTATAGAAAAATTTTTGATAAAAAAATTTTCTATAGAAAAATTTTTGATAAAAAAATTTTCTATAGAAAAATTTTTGATAAAAAAATTTTCTATAGAAAAATTTTTGATAAAAAAATTTTCTATAGAAAAATTTTTGATAAAAAAATTTTCTATAGAAAAATTTTTGATAAAAAAATTTTCTATAGAAAAATTTTTTATAAAAAAAAAATTTTTATACAAAAATTTTTGATAAAAAAATTTAAAACAAATAGAGTAGAAAACTTTTTATTTTTAAAACTTTAGAACTACACATTGAAAAAAAATATCTATTTTAGTTAAAACTACAAAAAAGTCGGTAACTCTGCCGACTATTTTTTTGTTCTGTTCTCTTTGCGCCGATCCGAGTTTATGACAATATAGTTAAGATTTTTTTAATGCTAAATAAATATCTGTGTGATATTTGTCATAACACGAATATCTGGATCTAACATGGGAGCTAAGTCAAACGTAATACGACAATTCGGAATTTAAATATGTATATCGCCGCAGCGCCAGCAAGATCTTTTATGTGATTAGGGCGAGCTAATTTATATCATCCAATAGGCAGTTTTTAAATACGTTCAATACGTTACAAACATCAACACAATGCTATAAACAAATTTAGGTCCGAATTAATTTAAACATTTGATTCAATTAGCCTAAAACTAAGCAAATTGGTGCAAATTAAATTTAATTTTTCCTTTCATTCCAGATTATTAAAACCAACATAAAAACTAATCAAATCAAAGCAAAAATGTCCAAATTAAGATATAACTAAACACAAACAGTTTTTATGACAAAATAAAGTCATAAACCCACTTACCTTATAGCCACTTGATGCCAATGGTAATCGTATAAATTAAATTTAATGGGTAACATTTCGGTAGTTTTATCTCGTTCCAAATATAAACGTAAACCATCTTTACAGGATTCCAAATAGAGATTGTGTGTGGAATTGCGTATGGAAAATATTGTCGCTGCCGTACAACTATCGTTCTATAGAGCGGATGTAAGAGGATTGCCATGGGCAACGAATTACAGCCAAACAATAAATGTTAATAAAAAAAAAACAGATAAAAACCAAATATGAAATAGAGAATAAAAGTAAAAATACCGAGAAAGATATAAAAGGATTTTTCATTAGCTTTGTGGTAGTTAAACCACAAATTGTGTGACTTAAATTTTTGAAAATTAAAATTAAACGAGATTTTTCCTTCCCCAGGGGGATTAATAAAAAAACTTTTTACTGTTGTTTCCGAAAAATATAAATCTCTTAATGCTAGTGGCTTTTTAGCAAATGGTAAAATTTTACTATCTTTTAACTTCAAAAACCCCACCACCACCAACAAAACTTACCTTAACTCTTAAAGTCAATATTATTGTAAAATTCAATGAATTGTGCCAGTTTTGTACGTAGCCCATGTTGTTGGGCGTCGTAAATGTATTGAGATTTTGATTATTTGTTTCTGTTCCATCAGTTTCACTATTTATTGTAGATGATAAAGATGATGACGAGGCGCTAGCCGCAGAACCACTTATGGTTGAGTACGATGATGCTGATGCCACAGCCGCCGCCGACGCTGCCGCATTTGTATTATAGTCCACCAACATTGTTTGTGTTGAAGCTGTATTTGCTTCATCCGTTGTGGGATATTTACGATAAAATTTCAATAAGTCATTAATATCATCTGAAATGGGCATTGGAATGAAAGGCATTAAGATAATGATTTTCAAAAACAAAAAATCAATTTAAAATGAACTTAAATAAAATAAAATAAAAATTGTCTCAGAGGTTTATTTAACGACATTTTCAGAGAAATGTTTTTGTCCAGGAGTTATGGCCATGGGTGAATATTTTCGGTCACCGCACAATAATGTAATATAATCTTTATAATGTAATTTTCCATAAGCATTCTGAAATTTGATCAGCGAATAAAATATACTCAGTATGAAATTGTGAATATGTACTAAATTTTAATCAACACAGCACTTATTTCTTGGTTTCAAATATAGTTCAAATTTTATATCGTTATATATTTATAATCCAAATTAATAACTAAAGGTAAACTTGCTGCGGCACCAACTAAAATAAATTCGAAAACCTCCATCGACTCATGCGCAACAACTTTACTAAAGATCAGAACATGATCAAATGCACAATTTACGACTCAATTAACTCTGATTAATTTTCAAAGGCGCCATCTGGCGAAAATAAGTCGCACCAAGTTAAAACCTTTAACAAATGCATATGCAACGATTCAATTCATTTTTAATAATTTTATGTAGCGCCATCTGTCGGAAGTGAACCGCACAAAGTTAGAAACCTCCGTCAACTTTGCTAAAGATCATAGCATAATTAAATGCACAGTTCACGTTTTAATTTATTTTGAGTTATTTTCAGTGTCGTCACCTGTCGGAATTTGGTCATATTAACTTAGAAACCTTAATCACCTCATGCGCCTTCATCACCTGTCGCGAATTGGTCATACCAATTTAGAAACCTTCGCGGCTCATGCGCAACAACTTTGTTTAATATCATAACATGAGCAAATGGACATACAGACAAACATTCATTTTTATACACATAGAAGAAGAAGATAGATATAGTTCGAATTTCTGACCCTACAACTGTTCTCTAAATTTATAATCACAGAAAAATATTTCCAAATATACATATAGTCGTAGGGGTTTATAAAGATCACATTTCTATTCGTGATAACGTCCAAATTTCCAATCTTATATTTAAATATAGTCAAAACTTCTAATCGTATGGTCCAAATTTATACTCATAGGACATTTTTTTAACCGAATATTTATATGATCCAAATTTGTAATTATAGGTTCAAATTCTAGTTCAAATTTATAATCGCAGGGGTATTGTAGTCCAAATTTCTAATTGTATGTCATATGTAGTCTTTGTCTTAGACAATATCTTAGTATATTTCTTAGTCTATGTCTTAGTCTATGTCTTAGTCTATGTCTTAGTCTATGTCTTAGTCTATGTCTTAGTCTATGTCTTAGTCTATGTCTTAGTCTATGTCTTAGTCTATGTCTTAGTCTATGTCTTAGTCTATGTCTTAGTCTATGTCTTAGTCTATGTCTTAGTCTATGTCTTAGTCTATGTCTTAGTCTATGTCTTAGTCTATGTCTTAGTCTATGTCTTAGTCTATATCTTAGTCTATGTCTTAGTCTATGTCTTAGTCTATGTCTTAGTCTATGTCTTAGTCTATGTCTTAGTCTATGTCTTAGTCTATGTCTTAGTCTATGTCTTAGTCTATGTCTTAGTCTATGTCTTAGTCTATGTCTTAGTCTATGTCTTAGTCTATGTCTTAGTCTATGTCTTAGTCTATGTCTTAGTCTATGTCTTAGTCTATGTCTTAGTCTATGTCTCAGTCTATGTCTTAGTCTATGTCTTAGTCTATGTCTTAGTCTATGTCTTAGTCTATGTCTTAGTCTATGTCTTAGTCTATGTCTTAGTCTATGTCTTAGTCTATGTCTTAGTCTATGTCTTAGTCTATGTCTTAGTCTATGTCTTAGTCTATATCTTAGTCTATGTCTTAGTCTATGTCTTAGTCTATGTCTTAGTCTATGTCTTAGTCTATGTCTTAGTCTATGTCTTAGTCTATGTCTTAGTCTATGTCTTAGTCTATGTCTTAGTCTATGTCTTAGTCTATGTCTTAGTCTATGTCTTAGTCTATGTCTTAGTCTATGTCTTAGTCTATGTCTTAGTCTATGTCTTAGTCTATGTCTTAGTCTATGTCTTAGTCTATGTCTTAGTCTATGTCTTAGTCTATGTCTTAGTCTATGTCTTAGTCTATGTCTTAGTCTATGTCTTAGTCTATGTCTTAGTCTATGTCTTAGTCTATGTCTTAGTCTATGTCTTAGTCTATGTCTTAGTCTATGTCTTAGTCTATGTCTTAGTCTATGTCTTAGTCTATGTCTTAGTCTATGTCTTAGTCTATGTCTTAGTCTATGTCTTAGTCTATGTCTTAGTCTATGTCTTAGTCTATGTCTTAGTCTATGTCTTAGTCTATGTCTTAGTCTATGTCTTAGTCTATGTCTTAGTCTATGTCTTAGTCTATGTCTTGGTCTATGTCTTAGTCTATGTCTCAGTCTATGTCTTAGTCTATGTCTTAGTCTATGTCTTAGTCTATGTCTTAGTCTATGTCTTAGTCTATGTCTTAGTCTATGTCTTAGTCTATGTCTTAGTCTATGTCTTAGTCTATGTCTTAGTCTATGTCTTAGTCTATGTCTTAGTCTATGTCTTAGTCTATGTCTTAGTCTATGTCTTAGTCTATGTCTTAGTCTATGTCTTAGTCTATGTCTTAGTCTATGTCTTAGTCTATGTCTTAGTCTATGTCTTAGTCTATGTCTTAATCTATGTCTTAGTCTATGTCTTAGTCTATGTCTTAGTCTATGTCTTAGTCTATGTCTTAGTCTATGTCTTAGTCTATGTCTTAGTCTATGTCTTAGTCTATGTCTTAGTCTATGTCTTAGTCTATGTCTTAGTCTATGTCTTAGTCTATGTCTTAGTCTATGTCTTAGTCTATGTCTTAGTCTTTGTCTTAGTCTTAGTCTATGTCTTAGTCTATGTCTTAGTCTATGTCTTAGTCTATGTCTTAGTCTATGTCTTAGTCTATGTCTTAGTCTATGTCTTAGTCTATGTCTTAGTCTATGTCTTAGTCTATGTCTTAGTCTATGTCTTAGTCTATGTCTTAGTCTATGTCTTAGTCTATGTCTTAGTCTATGTCTTAGTCTATGTCTTAGTCTATGTCTTAGTCTATGTCTTAGTCTATGTCTTAGTCTATGTCTTAGTCTATGTCTTAGTCTATATCTTAGTCTATGTCTTAGTCTATGTCTTAGTCTATGTCTTAGTCTATGTCTTAGTCTATGTCTAAGTCTATGTCTTAGTCTATGTCTTAGTCTATGTCTTAGTCTATATCTTAGTCTATATCTTAGTCTATGTCTTAGTCTATGTCTTAGTCTATGCCTTAGTCTATGTCTTTAAAAGTAATCGTTGTCTGATCTAACATAACTTCGTCTTCGATCTTAAGTAATAGGTGTTTTAAATATCATTATCACTTAGTATTTTATTAAGGTTGATTAACTGCTGGCAGCAGCCATTGACCCCAAATGACCGCATTCGATATCGATCGAAATCTTAGATATTTTCAAAACATTTATATAGCATACTTTCAGGATAACCAAAATTATTAAAAAGATGCTCAGTTTACTTAAATTATTTTGGAGTTAGTTGCCAAAAAATGACATATAGTAATTGAACTATATGTTTTTAAAAACGAATCAAAATGGATACCAAATTTCAATAAACTTTTTGTAACGAAGTAACATTGAACATCCCTAAAGTATACTTCACAATATTTGCTTTAAAGTCTGAGTTTTCAATCGATATCGAATGTGGTAATTTGAGCCCTGGGCAGTTGATGTCTTTGTCTGCTTTAGTTTTATATCTAAGACTGTTTTCAATGAAGTTTCTATGTTCGATCCACAGTCGTTGTCTGAAGTTCGGCACTCAGAATTTGATAAAAAAAATTCTGTGTTTGACATCTGCACTTAAATAAGTGTTTGTTGATCAAGCCCTGAAAGTGGTAGTCGACACTTTCAGGGCTTGATCAACAGCCATCAATATTTGATCAAACGCACACATGGCTGATCTTCGGAGTTCAGTATTTGATAAAACTGCTCTGCAGCCAAATCCTTCTTTTAATAAAACATGGATTTTGATGCTCTTAACTCAGATCCATTGTCGGTTTTTTTCCATCAGATCTGGATTTTTTTATGGGCGTGGCAAATTTTGCCCCTTAAATTAATCAGATACGGAGACCTATTTCGTCCTAAGTCGAGAACGACTCATCCGATTTTCAAAATTAAAACACTAGAAGATGCATAACAAAATTGCATTTATTTTAGTCAAATATAATTATAATGTATCTCTTATCGTTTTGGTGTTATTTAGAAATTAATGGAGAAAAAATTTTTTTCGTGTGAAATTCGTAGTTTTTTTCAGGTTAAAAATTTAATTAAAAAAAAGAAAAAGTAAAATTTTAAAATTTTAAAAATTTTTCTAAGAGCTACATATCTTAAGAATAAAATTATATTAGACTAAAATAAATGCAATTTTGTTATGCATCTTCAAGTGTTTTAATTTTGAAAATCGGATGAGTCGTTCTCGAGTTAGGACGAAATAGGTATCCGTACCTGACTAATTTAAGGGGAAAAATTTGACACGCCCATAAAAAAAATCCAGATCTGATGGAAAAAAACCGACAACGGATCTGAGTTTAGCGCATCAAGATCCATATAGTTCGCATAGTTTTATTAAAAGGAGAAACAAAAAATGAATTTTTGCAGAGCAGTGTAATTAGTCATTAGTTATTGTTTCATCATCAGCACTTATTGTTTAATCTTCAAGAATTAGCTTGAAATCAACATAAAACAGTGCTAGATAAAATGCACTTTATATTCGAGCAAATGTCAGCTTTTCACTAGTCAGTGTCTGATCCTCAGTACTTGGTACCTGATAATCATTGTTTATAGGTTAATCATTAGTCCCCAGTTGTTATTGATTCTCAAAGTCTAGGAATTAAAATTTACTAAAAGTCTTTTATAGAAATGTACTTACTTTGTAATTTTTAAGTTTTGCTAGTTATTACAACTCAAATATTCTATTATTAAATATTAAAAGGACAAGTCCTTTTTCGCTTCAACAACATCAAAAAAACAAGCAGACAGTCAGACACTTGAAACATCATCAAAAAATCATTAGTCGTTATTGCAATACAATTTGTATGAAGTGTCGGTAACAAAAACTTTTGGGACAAGTTAAATTTGTCATGAAAAAATAAGGAAATAAAAAATATTTTTTTACTTATAGGGCAAAGGACTCACTTACCACTACATTCGAAACTATTGCAATTCCTTTGCTCAATATTGTAGCCCTCACAGAACATGGTCGAGTATAATTTTGCTGATTTATGTTTTTTACGTTTTACTTTCAATTGCTTGTTTTGTTGTTGCTGCTGTTTTTTCGATTTTTTAGTGTCCTTATTGTCCTTTAATGATGTTGCTGCTACTGCTGCTGCTGATGATTGTGTGTTAAATGATTTTTTATTATTTGCTGTTGAGGCTGCTTCTACTAGTTGTGTTAATGTTAAAGTTTTTTCTTTGTATGGAAATGTCTCGTTGTAATGACCCTCAAATATGCGCATAACTTCAGGCTCTTCGGTTGATGGAGTTGTTGAGTTTTCATTTCTAATCTGAGTTTTTGCTGATGATGGTGTTGTCACAAAATGCAACATGTTGTTGCCTGTTATTAAAGTGTCTGTTTTAAGCAACACTTTGCCATTGCCATTGTCAGGCGGTCTATCATTAACTTCCTTTGTTGTAGCTGTAGCGGGAGCTGTTCTAGGTTTATTCACTTCCACATTTTGTTCGTTATTATTACTTTTATTGTCATCGTCTATAGAATTATGCTGTTCATTTATTTCATCATCCACAATCATAACATCATTATCATCCTCCTCTTCGTCCAGCTCTTCCTCCTCCACCTCTACCAGGACATCAGCATCAACATCCAGCTCCACATCAACATCGTCACTGTCATCCTCTAGGTTGTCATTATTAAAATTCATGTTCAAGCTAACCATTGGATTATCCAAGAGGCAACGCCGAAAACGCTGCTGCACACCTTTACCACAGGCCACACTGCACACGGTGAAGTCGCTCCAATCATCCCAGCCTGCATCGATGTATGAGTGCAAAAAAAAAGGATAATGAAGAGAATGAAAATTAATATCACAACTCTATATCCTGGTTCAGTTAATTTATTTTCAATGTTCTTTTATTGGTAAATAATTACGGTAATTTTGTTTTACACAAATTTGCTATTAAACACTTGGGCACAGAAGCTTTTAAATATTTTAATTGTTTTAGAGTTTTAGATCCTCTACAACTGTTTAAACATTTTATGGTTTAGACAATTTTGTGGAAATTAATTTTGCATAAAAAATGGTAAATAAAAGCTTTACAATTAAATTTTAGTATTCAAAACATTTGAATCAACATTTAGAAGATAAGAATCAGGAAATCAAAAAAGTTCTACAAAATTCAGTATTTTCGTTTTTCTTTGGATAAAAAGTAAGTTGGCTCGGTTTTGGTCGGTGCTCCCACCATAACCATGTGAAAGGTAAAAGTCTTTTCTTTAGATTGAGCGAAAAAAATTCACCGAAATTTACCGACCGTAGAACAAAGTTCAAAATTTCCTGAAAAAAGACACATGAATTGTTTCGCATAATTTAAGCAAAAAGTGTTGCAGTCGTTTAGGCGTAACTTTATAATTAAATTGAATTTAAGTAAGTCCCGTAGTAGTCGACGGATTTGAACCAAAATTAGTAGATGTCTTAGTCTAAGTCTTTGTATATGTGTTAGTCTATGTCTATGTCTATGCATCGACTACCTTAGTCTATGTCTTAGTCTATGTCTTAGTCTATGTCTTAGTCTATGTCTTAGTCTATGTCTTAGTCTATGTCTTAGTCTATGTCTTAGTCTATGTCTTAGTCTATGTCTTAGTCTATGTCTTAGTCTATGTCTTAGTCTATGTCTTAGTCTATGTCTTAGTCTATGTCTTAGTCTATGTCTTAGTCTATGTCTTAGTC
The DNA here is from genome assembly GCA_933228675.1 of Stomorhina lunata. NCBI lineage: Eukaryota > Metazoa > Arthropoda > Insecta > Diptera > Rhiniidae > Stomorhina > Stomorhina lunata. The sequence goes on along the minus strand of OW121740.1, from coordinate 42,820,745 downwards.
TATGTCTTAGTCTATGTCTTAGTCTATGTCTTAGTCTATGTCTTAGTCTATGTCTTAGTCTATGTCTTAGTCTATGTCTTAGTCTATGTCTTAGTCTATGTCTTAGTCTAAGTCTTAGTCTATGTCTTAGTCTAAGTCTTAGTCTAAGTCTTAGTCTAAGTCTTAGTCTATGTCTTAGTCTATGTCTTAGTCTATGTCTTAATCTATGTCTTAGTCTATGTCTTAGTCTATGTCTCAGTCTATGTCTTAGTCTATGTCTTAGTCTATGTCTTAGTCTAAGTCTTAGTCTAAGTCTTAGTCTATGTCTTAGTCTATGTCTTAGTTTATGTCTTATTCTATGTCTTATTCTATGTCTTAGTCTATGTCTTAGTCTATGTCTTAGTCTATGTCTTAGTCTATGTCTTAGTCTATGTCTTAGTCTAAGTCTTAGTCTATGTCTTAGTCTATGTCTTAGTCTATGTCTTATTCTATGTCTTATTCTATGTCTTAGTCTATGTCTTAGTCTATGTCTTAGTCTATGTCTTAGTCTATGTCTTAGTCTATGTCTTAGTCTATGTCTTAGTCTATGTCTTAGTCTAAGTCTTAGTCTAAGTCTTAGTCTATGTCTTAGTCTATGTCTTAGTCTATGTCTTAATCTATGTCTTAGTCTATGTCTTAGTCTATGTCTTAGTATATGTCTTAGTCTATGTTTCAGTCTATGTCTTAGTCTATGTCTTAGTCTATGTCTTAGTCTATGTCTTAGTCTATGAATTAGTCTATGTCATAGTATGTCTAAGTCTATGGCTTGGTATATGTCTTGGTCTACAACAATAACAATGTCTTCTTTATCAGTATTTTAGTCTATGCCTTAGAGTATACTTTAGTTCATGTCTTAATAAAATTACAAATACTACAACTAATCTTCTTACCCAAATGTTTCCAAATGTAGTTCTCAAACTGCGATGACCAACGATGCAAACCATTTATACTGATTTTCAGTAAATCCTTTGTTCCCTGTTGCTCCTGTTGTTTGCCACGTTGCGATAATGTCGATCCACTGGCTGATGACGAGTAGTCATGGAAATCCATTACCAAATCATCCTGTTGCCGCTGCTGCTCTTCGACTGTTATTAATTTACCAAAAATAATCAAATCACTTGGCAACAGCTTCAATAGATTTTCATCAAAACACGATAATGGTTGAACAGTTGCATTTAATTGGCTAAAATTAACAATAAATAAATATTGAAAATATTTATAAACTAAATTTAATGTGAAAATGATAGACAAAAGAATATAAATGAATTTAGTGGAAGTAAACAATGAAGTTTGATTGAGAATGTTTTTGAAGCGGAGATTAAATTGCTATCCATTTTATTATTTTTATATGTGACCCGGTCTATGAAAAGGGAAAATTTGGCTTATGACTCAAAAACAAAGTTCCGAAAAATTAGCTAATTTTTCCAAATTTTTAACAAATTTTTCGAAATTTTGTTTTTGAGTCATAAGCCACTTTTTCCCTTTTCATAGACCAGGTCACATATATTAATACTTGCAGTACAACTAGTAATATATAAAATTATATAATAGAAAATTAATTTATAAGTGTTCAATTGAAGTTTGATTTAAAATTGAAGAAAATAATTTTTACATACGGTTTTATATGGGAGCTATGGTCAAATGGCGACCGATTGTGACAAAATTTAGCGCACTGGTTGGTATTCACACACGGCTTCTTTGTGCTAAATTGAGTGGCCAAAGCTATTAAAGTTTATCATTTATTGGCATTTAGGTGTATTTCAGGTGGATGGTTAAATGTGAACCGATTTCGATGAAATGTTATATGCTGCCTAGTGCTTATGTAAAACTTCTAGACACCAAATTTTATCATCATAGCTGTTATAATTTGTCATTTATTAGCAAATAAGCGATTAATCTAGACGAGCTTATACGGGAGCTATGGTCAAATGTGAACCGATTTCAATATCAAAAATTTTCCAAGAAATGAAGAATATTTGTGCCAAATTTCAGTGACCTATATACTTTCGCTAAGGGTTTTATCGTGCCGACATCAGACAGACGGACAGACAGACAGACAGACGGACAGACAGACAGACAGACAGACAGACAGACAGACAGACAGACAGACAGACAGACAGACAGACAGACAGACAGACAGACAGACAGACAGACAGACAGACAGACAGACAGACAGACAGACAGACAGACAGACAGACAGACAGGCAGACAGACAGACAGACAGACAGACAGACAGACAGACAGACAGACAGACAGACAGACTGACAGACAGACAGACAGACAGACAGACAGACAGACAGACAGACAGACAGACAGACAGACAGACAGCCAGCCAGACAGACAGACAGACAGACAGACAGGCAGACAGGCAGACAGACAGACAGACAGACAGACAGACAGACAGACAGACAGACAGACAGACAGACAGACAGACAGACAGACAGACAGACAGACAGACAGACAGACAGACAGACAAACAGACAGACAGACAAATTTTGCTTAAAAAATTAAATAGGATACAAACTGGCTGAGCTACGGGTCGATAAGTGGACGAACCTTATTAAAATCGGCTCTTTGCACGGTTTGTCATGTACTCAATAAGGTAGATTTCACAGATTTCATCCTGTTATACCTGTTGGCGGAAACAAGACTTTTCAACAATTTCATATAATAAAAATTATCCTAAAGAGTTGATTTAAACAAATGCTTTAATTTCATAACCTAGTTCAAAACATTTTATATTCAATTTAAACTTTTCCTCCATAAAGCATTCATTAAATCCACAGATGCATCTCAGGATAATACATCCTTATTAAATTTCGCTTTTATTCCGACACATTCTCTGCATTTATCCTTAATTGTTAAATATGCACTTTTTGAAAAAGGCAACAACAAAATGAAATTGATTGCTCCAACTTAAATCCCACCATAAATTAATTTGCAAAGAATAAAAATAAAAAAAAGTAATCCTGTATAGAAAGAAAATCAACAACAACAACAACGAAAAAAAAAACGAAAAACTACAAAAATAATCCAACAATTTCAATTTCTTATTTGCTGGCTATAGAGCAATTTTCACTTACCCCTCATACAAGTAGGAAGCTTCTGATGAATTAATAGAGCCACTATTGTAGCCTGAACCAGTACCACCATTTGCACCATTACTGCTGTCAGTTGAACTCGAACCAGAGCTACCCGAACCACTACCACTGCCGGGTATATTGTTGCTACTGCTACCACTATTAGTGAAACTGTTCGTGTTGTGTGACGTTGCATGTTCGGCAGCATTGGGTGTCATTTTTAGTAACGATGCTCCTTTGTAGATTGTTTCCGGTGTTAATGTTATTAAAATGGCATCAGCATTTACGGACGCCAGCATGGCGGCTCTATTAGTTGCAGCATCACTGAAGGTTTGCTTATTCTGGTGCTGATGTTGCTGCTGTTGCTGCTGTCTTGTTTTTTCAGAGGATTTCGTTAATGTTGAATATGATGTGGATCTGGATCTAGATGAAGATGACGTTGATGTAAATTTTTGTAGTTTTTGTGTTCTCTTTAAGGATGTAAGAACTTTATTCTGTTCATTTTGCCACTTTAACAATAACGCATCGTTACTATTGTGTAAAATACGTAAATCTTCATCATCGTCATGATTAAAAATGTGGGCACCCAAGGCCTTAAGTATCACTGGACTCGTTTTGATGAGTTCACTAAGACTTTTATGTTCACATGGTGAACTAATACTACCGCTACTGCTGACTGCACCAGCTCTTGACAAACCCTCAATGCCAACAACACCACCCACTCGACTGCGAACCGAACCACTTCCTCCACCTCCTCCTCCTGCTGTTGAGGACTTTTCATGATTTCTTAACCTTCTGCTGGTGGTGGTATCTGTTGTTGTTCCCTTTGCCGCTGTCATTTGTATGGGTGTCGCTAGTGTAACCTGCCATTCTAATACCAGCACCAGACAACTGACTAAAAGGCAGGTTATAACATGCAGACACTTTGGCTCTTGAAATTTTCGTTGTTTCGTGTTCATCTTTTTTTTTTTTTTTTTTTGTTTCTTTTTCGGATTTCTTATTTTAGTTTCCTTAATTCTGTCTTACAAAAAAAACATACAAAATTGTTTATTTTTTTTTTTTCTTCCTCAGCTTCAAAAAAAATCTTGAGCAATTATTTTTCTTTTTTTTTAATTTTATGTTTAACACAGCAAAAATAATCTCCACATTTTTTCTGGTTATCTTTCGTTTTTTCCTTTTTTTTCTCACAGTTTTAACAAGCTCTTGTTGTATTTTATCCAATACCTCCTAGTTTTTTGCTGCTTAAACATTTCATGTTGCCAAGTATTTATCCTTGAAACATTTCAAAATTTCATAGTTGAAAGTCACGTAATGAAATTGTTGTTAATTTTGATTATAGATGATACAAAAAAATGATCTTAAAAGCGTTTTTCTAAACATTTTGGTTTTTATTAATTTTTATGATAAATCTGTAAAATATAAAACAAAGATAAACATCTTGATTAACATAAAGTAGTTAATTATGTTTAAGTAGCAGGATATGAATTTAAATGTATTTAAAACAATGTCTTATCATCCGGTTACAAAATCAAACAGTTTTAATTCCTTTAAAATCGACTTTAAACTCTTATAATATTGTTCAACAATAAAAATTACTTTGTAGTCAAACTATTCCATTGATTTTATAATATCTTTGGAATGGCTTATCCAAATTCGTTAAAGAAACACAGGCGGATTCACCACAAAATTTTCTTGAAGCCTTGATAACACAATTTTTTCATATGGTCAATGGTTGTGAAGTTTTTCTCATGAAAATGTAAAAAAAAAACGTATTTTTCGCAAAATCAAACTATTGTTTATCAAAAATTTTAGGACATCAAACATTTAATTAAAAAGTTTTACTGTAGTGTATTGCACTAAGAAAAAGAAAAAGGTATTTACATTTTTATGTGAAAAACTCCACAACCGTTGACCATATTAAAAAATTGTCTTATTAAGACTTTAAGAAAATTTTGTGGTCAGTCCGCAAGTTTTTCTTTCTTCAATGAATTTACATAAGCCATTCCCCAGATATGATAAAATCAATGGAACGACCTTTGTGAAAATCCGAAATTTAAGGATTTTTTTTTAATCGTATCTATAGAATTTTATATTTTGGTAAGTTTTTTTATCTTCGATTTTTTTTAAAGAATTTTTGAAAAATAACAAATTTTTTGGTAAAAAGTTTTACTGTAGTGTATTGCACTAAGATCCCAATTCATTACAATTATTTATTTTTGTAATAAATGGTTTTTTGATAAAACCAAAAAATGTTGGTGGGGAAACCATCGAAACGCGTCGAAGAAAGGTTTGCCCACCAACATTTTGTGGTTTTATTAAAAAACTATTTATTACAATAATAAATAATTGTAATGAATTGGGATCTTAGTGCAATACACTACAGTAAAACTTTTTAACAAAAAACTGTTATTTTTCAAAAATTCTTAAAAAAAAATCGAAGTTTTAAAAAACTTACCAAAATATATAATTCTATGGATACGAATTTAAAAAAAATAATTTTCTTAAATTTCGGATTTTC
>OW121740.1:42800129-42810129 GCA_933228675.1 Stomorhina lunata | reverse complement strand
TTTTTTATCTCTAGTATTCAAAAAAGTATCAAAAACTCGGTGTCATTTTGCAAAAATATTATCGTATTCTCAGGCTCATATCTTGCAAACCGTTCGAAATTTTGATTTACTTTTTGAAACAAAGTTGTAGCCCTTGTCATAATCAAAAATAGTGAACATTTAACATCCAAAAAACTTTATCTGGAAATTCAAAATCACAAAAAAGTGAATAATAACTTTTTTAATTGGTCAATTTTATCAGAATTTAAAACTTTTTTTTATAATTTTGACATTGATTTATACTATTCTATTTCAGTCATTAAATGAAATGAAAATTGTTTAAATAACGAATGTATGATTGTCTAATTACACACTCTATTTAATTTGCATAAATAAAAGCAGGCATATTTTTTCCTTAAATGTTTAATTTTAATAAACGCTACTTTAGGTGCAGAAGGTATAATAAGTTTCTCCTAATATTTGTAAAATTTAACATTTTTAAACTTCCCGATCGTAAGAAATTTTTAAAAAATTTCCTAAAAATATAAGAAATGTTGAAAAATTTCCCATAAAAATATTAAAAATGTTAAAATATTTCCTATTTAAAATAGGAATTTTCTGAAAAATTTCCTATAAAAAAATTGATTTTTGATGAATTTTTGATAAATTTTCTATAAAAATAAGTAAATAGAAAATTTTTTTAAAAATTTCCTATAAAAATAAGAAATTTTTGAGAAATTTCCTATAAAAATAGGAAATTTTTGTAAAATTTCCTATAAAAACAGGAAAATTTTGAAAAATTTCCTATAAAAATAGGAAATTTTTGAAAAATTTCCTATAAAAATAAAAATTTTTTAAAAAATTCCAAAAATGAATAAGAAATTTTTCAAAAATTTCTCATAAAAACAAAAAATTTAAAAAAAAAATTCCTATACAAATTTTTTTTGAAAAATTTCCTATAAAAATAGAAAATTTTTGAAAAATTTCCTATAAAAATAGGAAATTTTTGAAAAATTTCCTATAAAAATAGGAAATTTTTGAAAAATTTCCTATAAAAATAGGAAATTTTTGAAAAATTTCCTGTAAAAATAGGAAATATTTGAAAAATTTCCTATAAAAATAGGAAATTTTTGAAAAATTTCCTATAAAAATAGGAAATTTTTGAAAAATTTCCTATAAAAATAGGAAATTTTTGAAAAATTTCCTATAAAAATAAGAAATGCTTGAAAAATTTTCTATAAAAATAAGAATTTTTTGAAAAATTTCCTATAAAAATAAAATTTTTTTAAAAAATTCCAAAAATGAATAAGAAATTTTTCAAAAATTTCTCATAAAAACAAAAAATTTTTAAAAAAAATTCCTATACAAATTTTTTTTTGAAAAATTTCCTATAAAAATAGGAAATTTTTTAAAAATTTCCTATAAAAATAGGAAATTTTTGAAAAATTTCCTATAAAAATAGGAAAGTTTTGAGAAATTTCCTATAAAAATATTTTTGAAAAATTTCCTATAAAAATGGGAAATTTTTGAAAAATTTCCTATAAAAATAGGAAATTTTTGAAAAATTTCCTATAAAAATAGGAAATTTTTGAAAAATTTCCTATAAAAATAGGAAATTTTTGAAAAATTTCCTATAAAAATAGGAAATTTTTGAAAAATTTCCTATAAAAATAGGAAATTTTTGAAAAATTTCCTATAAAAATAGGAAATTTTTGAAAAATTTCCTATAAAAATAGGAAATTTTTGAAAAATTTCCTATAAAAATAGGAAATTTTTGAAAAATTTCCAATAAAAATAGGAAATTTTTGAAAAATTTCTTATATAAATAGGAAATTTAAAAAAAACTTCCTATAAAAATAGGAAATTTTTGAAAAATTTGCTATAAAAATAGGAAATTTTTGAAAAATTTGCTATAAAAATAGGAAATTTTTGAAAAATTTCCTATAAAAATAGGAAATTTTTGAAAAATTTCCTAAAAAATAGGAAATTTTTGAAAAATTTCCTATAAAAATATTTTTGAAAAATTTCCTATAAAAATAGGAAATTTTTGAAAAATTTCCTATAAAAATAGGAAATTTTTGAAAAATTTCCTATAAAAATAGGAAATTTCTCGAAATCTTTCCGCAAATATGTTATTTAGGCCAATAATCACCAAGTTATTTGATGTTAGAAATATTTTGGTGGCTTTGTATTGTAGCATATTAGGTCTTGACATACCTTCAGAGTTTTATGAGTATTTTCAATGTAATTACATTTTTTTATTGGAGCTGATTTAACAATTTGTTTAATTATGTAATCGATATTTGTAAATGTCATTAAACATGTAAATTTGCTAACAAATGAATTTACATTTTCAATAATGAGACAGACAGATAGAGGTGGGTTCAATAAATTATTATTAAAACATATTCGGTCAAGCCCGACCATACGAAACCCTTCACCACTTAGGTCAAAAGTGTTCTTTTTCCTGTATAAACCTAAATATTCGCTAAATTTTGCCATCATACAAACATTTTCAAAACTTATATACTTAAGCTGTTTCCATCATTTGGATTTATATGAGAGCTAGGGTCAAATGTGGACCGATTATCTCGAAATTTGGTACAATGATTTAAGTTTACATAAGCAGTTTTTGTTTTAAATTTCGTGAAAAAATATTTATATTTGTGACCAATATATCAATTCCGGGAAGTGGGACCTATAGGAGGTACCATAAATAATGGACTGATTTTGACGAATTTCAATAGACATGGTCCCATTATCAAAAAACAAAATGATCTGTGCCAAATTTTATCAAATTATCTTTAGAATTGCAACCTATAGTTTGATTACAAGGTTTACATGGGGATCCAGCCAGCCAGACGGACGGACGGACATCGCTAAATCGACTCAGAAAGTGATTCTAAGCCTATTGGTATACTAAAAGGTCTAAGACAAATATTTCTATGCGTTACATATATCAGCACAAACTTATAATACCCTTTCCACCTATGGTGGTGAAGGGTATAAAAAAACTGGAAAAATCCCAGTTTAAATGAAATGGAAGTACTGTATTCCTCTATGCCAAGTCTTACATACCCGTCCTCTTAAACAATAATAGAACATTTTTTAAGACCTTAATTTTATAAAATGTACAATATTTTCTTTTTGTTAAAGGCTAATCCTTTTTAAGCTGCTTAAAAATATTGAAAATTGTTGCTTCATTAAATTACTTTATTCATAGGACAAAAAGTTTCTTAAGAAATCTAAAGATTAAAGCATATTTTTTTTTTTCAATCCCATCCCTGACTATAATTTTTTGCTATTTTGTTATATGTTAAATATATATTTCCTAAAACCCGATATAGTAAAATACCTATAAATTAATAAAAAATAAATATATTTTGTCTTCTTGTACTTTTTTTGCTGAAAAAGCATTTCGACATGCAAAATCGAAATATTTTAATTAAATTTCAATGAGAATTTATTGAATTATTTTGATAAACTCAACAGAGCATCGTCAGCAACAGAACAACAGAGCAACAAACAACAGCTTTAACAATAATGTTGTCAGCAACAACTTAACCAACGTCATCATCAACATCATCATCATCTTCATTATGGGTCTCATCATCCAACTCCCAGTTCAATAACATTTTTACATATTTGCCATAAAACGATATTAAGTTCGCATTTATGTTGACTCTACAGGAACCCCTTAATGGGTGGGTGTTCTAAGTTTTGGGTGGAATTAAACGAATCCTTATTTATGTGCTTCTGCCATAAATACAACAAAATTATGATGAAATAAGTGCTTTTTAGGGGGGGAAAGATACAATAGAGTAAAGACCAAAACCATTTTCATAATTTCTAACATCTAAAGTTGTCAGTTTCAATGAGAAAGAGAATGGCTGATTTTGAAATAAATAAACGAAAACTAATTTATGTGAAATATTTATATTTAAAATATGCAATTCCCTGGCACGAGTACTCTGAAGTATTTATGGGAATTTTCTTTTTGAAACCAAAGGAATTATTGGCAAAATAGCATTAAAATTAGTGAACCCAAAATTCTTGAGCGCAAAAGGTCTGCCTGTCGTAATTTGTTCAAAACCGCAATTTTAACAATAAATTATGTGTAAGCATTACTTTTTTTGAATGCCAACATTTAAATAAGGTCTTATTGAAATTAATTAAATTCGAAATATTGTTTTAACATCATAATGAGGTGGGCAAGAAAATGTGTTAGTTAGTTTTCGTGGGTAATATAATAGACTTATAGGTCTAGGTCTGTTAAAAATACTGCCACAGTAACCAAAGCTAATAGAATCGGTTCTATTTAAGAACTCAACATCTAAAATATTTAGTACTCGTACCTACTCTATTAGGTTTTTATATTGTTAATCGACTCGTTAAGACCTTGAAGTCTATTTTTGTACCACGGAAGCTACTAAAAAGTTATTACTAGCACCTACACGCCCGCTTTTAAAAGCTCATTAGTTATTTCTAGTTGTTTCTACGAAGGGCTACAAAAGTGCAGATAATTTGTTGTAATGTGGTTTAGTCGTCAAGTTGAGGAAGCTTAGTCTCGTCCAGAGTTAACTTACGGATCCACTAACCTAAAGTTATGACAACACAAGTCGCAATATCGTTAGTAAATTTTCTGAAATCGGCAAAAAATCGCAATTGCCACAAATATATTATATTAAAACAAGTAAGAAAGAATTATAGTCGGTCAAGCCCGATCATACGATACCCTTCACCACTAATGTCAAAGGTGTCCTTTTTCCTGTATAAAGACAAATATTTGCTAAATTTTGCCATCAGAATATGTTTATATTCTCAAAACTTATACATTTAAGCTGTTTCCGTCACTTGGACTTATATGAGAGCTAGGGTCAAATGTAGACCGATTATTCCGAAATTTGGTAAATTGATTACAGTTATTACAAAAAATTATGTATGCGAAAAATAAACTTAAAATTCTCATTGTCTTCGGATTTAGGAGCGTTTTAGTGAATTTTGTCTCATTTAGTGCGTTTTGAGAAAAGAGTTTGTATGGGAGCTATGGTCAAATGTGGACCGATTTCAACGAAATTTGGTACAATAATTTAAGTTTATATAAGCAGTATTTGTTTAAAATTTCATGAAAAAATATTGATTTTTGTGGATAATATATCAATTCCGGGAAGTGGGACCTATGGGAGGTACCATAAATAATAAACCGATTTTGACGAATTTCAATAGCCATGGTTCCACTATCAAAAAAAAAATGATTTGTGCAAAATTTCATCAAATTATCTTTAGAATTTCGACCTGTGGTTTGATTACAAGGTTTATATGGGGGTCCAGCCAGCCAGCCAGACGGACGGACATCGCTAAATCGACTCAGAAAGTGATTCTAAGCCCATTGGTATACTAAAAGATGGGTCTAAGACAAATATTTCCATGCGTTACAAACATCAGCACAAACTTATAATACCCTTATAATCACTTTCTGAGTCGATTTAGCGATGTCCGTCCGTCCGTCTGGCTGGCTGGACCCCCATGTAAACCTTGTAATCAAACTACAGATCGCAATTCTAAAGATAATTTGATGAAATTTGGCGCAGATAATTTTCCTGATAATGGCTATTGAAATTGGTCAAAATCGATCCATTATTTATGGTACCTCCCATAGGTCCCACTTCCCGGAATTGATATATTGGCCACAAATATCAATATTTTTTCATGAAATTTAAAATAAATACTGCTTATATAAACTTAAATCACTGTATCACATTTCGTTGAAATCGGTCCACATTTGACCATAGCTCCCATACAAACTCTTCTTTAAAAACGCACTAAATGAGACAAAAATTCACTAAAACGCTCGTAAAGATAATCAAACTTTTGAGTTTATTTTTTGCGTACATAATTTTTGTAACAACTGTAATCAATTTGCCAAATTTCGAGATAATCGGTCCACATTTGACCCTAGCTCTCATATAAGTATAAATGACGGAAAAAGGTTTAGTATATAAGTTTTGAGAAAATATTTGTATGATGGCAAAATTTAGCAAATATTTGTCTTTATACAGGAAAAATAACACCTGTGATCATAGTGGTGAAGGGTATCGTATGGTCGGCTTAAACGACTATAGCGCTTTCTTACTTGTTTTTGAATTATTTGATTTATTTTGTCCGATCAACACATAGTTTACATAGTTTACAGTTTAACTGATTTTGAATAATTTTGGAAATCGGTCATACCAACAGAAACCTCAAGCATGATCAAATACACAGTTTACGATTTAGCTTACTTTGGGTAATTTTCAGTAGCGCCACCTGTCGGAAATTGTTCACTCCAACTAAGAAACCTTCGCCGACTCATTGCATACGAAATATTTTTCTTTACAAAGAAATTTATATAAGGAAATTTTTGATAGAAAAAATTTTAAATAGAAAATTTTACTACAGAAAAAAACTTAACTATAAAATTTTTCTGCAGAAAAACATTTTGTATTGAAAGTTTTCTACCGAAACAATTTAAAATGAAACATTTTTCCATAAAAAAATAATATTAAAATGTTTCCAAAAAAAAAAATTTATATAAAACAATTTTTTATTAAAGATTTTTATTTCGTTTTCAAATTTTCACTGTATTTTCCAATGTATCGGAATTATTCTCTGATTTTTCATATATGTTAAGATGTTGAAACTTTAAAGTTGAATTGGTTTTCGATATTCTTTGAAAAATAGCCAAATTTCTAGCCAAAATCTACATATCGGCACTTTACTATTTTTCTTGTCAAAAATTGCCCATATGCCGATAAATCGGCAAATCTAACAGGCCCGATCGGATTTAGCGATATTAATCGGGTGATCGTGAACCGACGTGTTATAGCAGGTTAGTCATGCGCCTAGCATACCAGAGCTCATAAGTTCGATCCCTGGACAGACCCACTTGCAAAAAATAAATTTTCAAAAGTGCGGCGGTTCATGTCATTACTCAGCTAGCAACTAGTATACCGCCGTGGTATAGCAGGTTAGTCATCCGCCTAGCATACCAGAGGCCCAAGTTCGATTCGATAAATTTTCAAAAAAGCGGCGGTTCACCTCATAACTCAGCTAGCCTAGCCACTGGTTATTGAGTATTAGGCTATGTCAAACTTCTCTAACTAATGCATTTGCCGTTCGGAGCCGGCGTTAAAACGTAGGTCCCTTTCAATGAGTCTAGAAATAGAATCGGATGCAGCTCATTGTCTGAAAGAAGTACCCCTTGTTCCAATTGGAATGTTGTCGGGGAATTATATATTATATATATATATATATATATATATATATATATATATATAATTTAGAATATAAAGGGTGTCCTTTACTATTAAAAGAGGACATCCAAGTGGAAGAAAATCATTTAAGGCTTGAAAATTTCCGTACAAGATCGAAGCGCATGGATTTCTAAAATATGCTCGGCCTTTGACTTAAGCAGGTTGTAAATATAGGCCAATTAAGTAAGTAAGTAATGTTACCCATTTGTCCCTTTTTTACCCCCTTAATTGAAAAACTTACGAAATGCGTGTTTCATTTTTCTTTTATGTTAATCCTCTTAGCTTCATTGGTTTTTTAAAAAAATGCAAAGTTTTAAAACAAAAAACCTACCCTTAATTTTTATTCACATTTTTTACCCTTTTAATAAAAAAAAGTACCAAACTTGTGTTTGATATTTTGTTCATGTTTATCGATTTCGGTACAAATTTTGGCTTCAAATATATATCAAAATATTGTTTTAGCCATTATTTGTATATCTTATCAAAACTCAGTTAAAATTTTGTTGCCATCGCTTTTAGTTTCGGAGATAAACGGCAATGAATTTTGGTTTTTGACTTTTTGTTTTGTTTTTGAGCATATAAAGTTACCGATTTGTCCCTTTTTTAACCCTAAATTAAAAACGTACTAAATACGTGTATGATATTTCATTCATGTCAATCAATCACTTTCTGGCTAATCCAAAGATATGCTAAGTTTTAAAATAAAGAACCTACACTTTAAGCTTCTTACAGTTTCACCTCTTTTACCATTTTAATATAAAAAGTACTAAATATGATTTTTATGTGTATCTAGAAGATATAATGTTTATTTAGAAGATATAATGCTACCGATTTGTCCCTTTTTTACCCCTAAATTAAAAATGTACTAAATACGTGTATGATATTTCGTTCATGTCAATCAATCACTTTCTGGCTAATCCAAAGATATGCTAAGTTTTAAAATAAAGAACCTAAACTTTAAGCTTCTTACAGTTTTACCGTTTTTACCTTTTTAATCTAAAAAGTACTAAATATGATTTTTATGTTTATCTAGAAGATATAATGTTTATTTAGAAGATATAATGCTACCGATTTGTCCCTTTTTTACACCTAAATTAAAAATGTACTAAATACGTGTATGATATTTCGTTCATGTCAATCAATCACATTCTGGCTAATCCAAAGATATTTTAAGTTTTAAAATAAAGAACCTAAACTTTAAGCTTCTTACAGTTTTACCGTTTTTACCTTTTTAATCTAAAAAGTACTAAATATGATTTTTATGTGTATCTAGAAGATATAATGTTTATTTAGAAGATATAATGCTACCGATTTGTCCCTTTTTTACCCCTAAATTAAAAATGTACTAAATACGTGTATGATATTTCGTTCATGTCAATCAATCACTTTCTGGCTAATCCAAAGATATTTTAAGTTTTAAAATAAAGAACCTAAACTTAAAGCTTCTTACAGTTTTACCTTTTTTACCTTTTTAATCTAAAAAGTACTAAATATGATTTTTATGTTTATCTAGAAGATATAATGTTTATTTAGAAGATATAATGCTACCGATTTGTCCCTTTTTTACACCTAAATTAAAAATGTACTAAATACGTGTATGATATTTCGTTCATGTTTTTCAATCACTTTCTGGCTAATCCAAAGATATTTTAAGTTTTAAAATAAAGAACCTAAACTTTAAGCTTCTTACAGTTTTACCTTTTTTACCTTTTTAATCTAAAAAGTACTAAATACGATTTTTTATGTTTATCTAGAAGATATAATGTTTATTTAGAAGATATAATGTCACCGATTTGTCCCTTTTTTACCCCTTAATTAAAAACGTACTAAATACGTGTTTGATATTTCGTTCATGTTTTTCAATCACTTTCTGGCTAATCCAAAGATATGCTAAGTTTTAAAATAAAGAACCTAAACTTTAAGCTTCCTACAGTTTTACCTTTTTTACCCTTTTAATCTAAAAAGTACTAAATACGATTTTTTATGTTTATCGGCAGCGGTATAAATTGTTGTCTGATGTTTATTGGTGGGTACATTAAAAAAAAAAAGTACTAAAATATTTTGTTTACCCTTTTTTATCATCCATATGTCCAATTTTCGAAAAATACTATATATGTTATATTTTCTATAGCTTTTTGTTTCATTTTCTGCCCCTTAAATGACAGAATTTTTACCCTTTCAAAAATGTAACAAATACGTGTTAAATATTTCTTTCATTTCAATTGTGGTATAAATTATAAATGTTTATTGGTTGCTACTTAAAAAAAGTACTAAAATATTTGTTTACCCATATTTAACCCTTATTGTACTATTTTCGAAAAAGTACTAAACGCATGTCTTCCTAATTTCGTATCTGATTCAAATGCTATAAAAATTATATTTATATCATTTTCAAAAATTTCTTCTTAGTCAGTCAGTTACTTTAAAATTGTATATATGCCCGCAAAATACTCCTTGGTCCCTTTCTTAATGCGCTGTCACATATTTAGATTAGATGTCATTAAGATCTACATTACTCAAAAGGTGTTAATGAAACCTTGATTTAAAAAATATTGACCCTATCGATGTTTAGTTATAAAAATTTATCGTTGTGGCAATTTAAAAATTTTGAGAATTTTTTTTAGTAATTTTTTATATTGTCAATTTTTTAACTCTGATAATGGAAATTGTTTGAGAACAACTCTTCAGAACTCTTCAAATTGGGTACAAAGCAATTAAAATAATATAAT